>SNQJ01S0050406.1:27244-43418 GCA_010110895.2 Picea sitchensis | reverse complement strand
CCCATATATTAAATGACTTCCACTAATAACACATAACTACATTCCCATTGGGTACCTCCCTAGGTACCCCATATTACCTCCCTAGGTATACTACATAAGAGCCCTGACCTCATCATCAAAGTCCACTTTTACAGAACTTAGTTCATTAGTAACCGTATTAAATTCATTTAAATGATCTGCAACAGATCCACCTTTCGACATCCTCATATTAAATAATCTCTTCATTAGAAATACCTTATTGGACACCGAGGGTTTTTCATACAATTTGGCCAATGCATCCATCAAACCCTTCATTGTATTTTCTTTGGAAATATTGAAAGCCACCGACGCTGCTAGGCTCAGTAGTATCGTTCCTAGAGCCTTTCTGTCAAGAATCTCCCATTCTTCATCCTTCATGGTCGTCAGATTCTTTGCTACTCCACCCAATGGTAGGAATAGATCCTTCTGATATAAATAATCTTCCATCTACATCTTCCATAATTGGTAGTTTTGGCTGTTAAATTTCTCGACCCTAAACTTTCCATCTTCCGACATTGCTCCCACTCGAACCAAGAACCCTCTTTTCCTGCGAGTTACCTTTCGCTCTGATACCAGTTGTTAGAAAAACAGGACATAAAACAAATTCGGAAACAAAACACAGAAGATACACAATACAAGAGAGACATAGATTTGCGTGGTTCACCCAGTGTGGGCTACATCCACCAGAGAAATTGTCAGGTCCTTCCTTTATTATTATCCAACAAATGAAGGGATACAACCTACAACAAAACCCGTTGTAACTTCATCTTCTTTCTCTCACAGTCTCCTATCTCAGAATACAATATTCGCCATCAATCATAGCCGCAATACATTTCCCTCATAAAAGAGGGTTTGCCTTCTAGGGCAAAAAACCCTAACATAATCTCTACCGTTAGATCTGCGACCTTATAATGAATGGTCCATATTTACAATTAAATTACAATATACATTTACAAGGCAATTTTTCCTTCGAGGTATTTGCCCCCGAACCCCCACCGGGGGCCCGCTTGCCCCCAGACCCCCTAGCCGGGGGGATAGGCCCCCCGGACTCCGCAGAGGGGGTACCCCCCCTCTGCACTCCCCCGCGTGGAAGAGTGTACATACTTCTGGGGTGTAAATACTTCATGGGGTATAAACACAGTTGAAAGCAAGGACCTCTGAATTTGGAAGATAACTAGGCTCCACAACCAACAAATTATGCAATAAAAGTACATAAAAATCATACCTGCATAACTTCCATTAAATGAATTTAATGCTACCTAGATAGCTGATAATAATAGGAGTTCCCATGCCTCTATTATAAGCCTTATAATCCACACTTCATCTTTCTAATGCTTCCTTATATATGAAACAACATATTATCAGCATTGTAGCCTTGCAACAATTATCTCTTTCCTAGCACAACAACCCTCATTAGCAAATTCATAATCATATATATAAGAATAGACTACTCCTATTTTTTAACATGTTATATATATATTAACAAAATACATCCACTAATACTACTTCATCAATATGCTCATCACTACATATGCATTCCATTTTTTGTACTACGTATGGCTATCCAACAAGCCATACATAATTGTTGTTATAATAATTGCAACAACCTCTTTCTCCCTTTACCACTTTTCTTTGTTGTTCCTACAAGACCTAAATTCTCCCCAAATTCCTGAATCTTCTTGTGTTCTTACAAAAGATATCAATGTGCATGATTGTTCTCTATCCTGAGTACATTTCCATCCCAACCTTTCTTGAATACTTTGTACATTTGTAGCCATATATTATGATGATATTAATTTACAGCATTCCACTATTACTTGGATCCCTCTGATCCAACACCTCAATGACCAAATTATATTTCCATCCATGCTCTCTAATTAACATCGGATATTTAACACCAATTTCGTTATTGAAACAAACTGATTCAACCTTTCCTTGAATGAACATATCAACACTTGGATTTGCTTGAACCATTACTTTCTCCTGACCTGGCCCATCTTATCAATCTGACTTGCATAGTCAACTTCTATCATGCCATATTGATTCACATGTGTCTTCTTCTCCAATCGTTCATGGACTTTACCCACTTTTGTAATTCACTAAATTTATGGAATTCCTCTCCCAAAACATTGATTGCATCCTTCTAAAGCTAATCTTCACATAATGCATTGTCAATGCATCTAGTGACACTTCTTTAGTACATACACAAATTTGTTGCTTTACCCCTGAAGTTTTGTCATACAACCATGCTTCCACTGCGCTACTCTAAAAATCATCATGGGGGTGCTATCCCAAAACTATAGGACTGATCCTTGGAAATGTTTCCATTATATCAAAGTTGTTACATGTCAGAATTCCTCACTTCGATAATGTCACATTCGTATTGTCGTAAGTGTCGTAAGTGTCACACTCTTGTCGCAAGTGTCTCTTTCTCATAACATAAGTGTCGCATCATGAACGACACCATGAAAACACTTGATACAACCCCTAAAACATGTTAGAAGAAGAATCCCCATCATTTGACAATCGAAGTAAAGTGTTTTTCTATGAGAATTGGTCATCTTGACAACTTTTGGGAGATCAATGCTCCCCTGCTCATATGCAGGGAGCTCTAACATTCCTTGCCTATCACTCAGGGAGCATTATGGCACTTTGTTTCCCATTCTAAGGGAGCATCGAATTGGTTGAGAAAATCTTGGAAGAAATCCCCCTTTTTCTCTAAAGACAACTATGGATGGATCAAGTTGGTTCAACTTGAATCTAACCCTCATGTTGCATCTAAGGAAGATATCACAACTGATGGAGTCATATCCTCAACTAATCCCAAATATAACCAAGGTGGTTGAGCCTCTCAAAGCCTATAAATGGAGGCCTTCTCATGGTGAATCAGGAGGAAAATAATCAACAAAAGCATTGCCATTCTGATCGTGGATGTTTCAAGCAAGGGGATGGATGAGGAGGACTTGGAGAGGCTAATGCAACACTATCCATGATTGTAAGTATCCCTTTAAATTCCTCATCAATATACTTGGCCTATTCCCTTCAAGCTTGTGTATTCTTTCATGTGCTTTTTGATATTTGTAGATGAATTTGTTTAATATAATCTTGTAGAGTAGGAGTTCTTTGTTTTTCTTTATTGTCCATTTCATTGCAGGTATCAAGTTTTTCTAAGGAGTTTGGAGATCAAGATCAGATTGGAAGCAACGAGGACAAACATCAAAACAAGGTGCATCACAATCTTTCTCCCTCTCTCTCTTTTCGATTATTTAAACTGAATTCAAAGGGATGCTAGTGCCCATTTGTGTTTTTCTTTCTTGGTATTAGGTGTCTAGAATCCAAGGGAGAATTCACCTATCCATAGGGGAATTATTCCATAACAGAATTTGGCGACTCCACTAGGGATCGAAATTTCAGTTTTGGTTATTTCCTTGGTTCGTATTTTCCCTTTGCCTATCCTTAGATCATGTTTGTTGATTTAATCTCTCCATACATATTTCATCTTTTCTAAAGTTGTCTCACAGGGTCTCTGATTGGATTTCCCTAAGTTATTGATTTTTGGGGGTTTTTCTAAAACTTTTCTCAGGACTAGCGCCCTTCCACAGTTTAAGTCAGAGCATTGTTTCTTGATCAACACTCCCCCACAATGTATCAAAGAGCATTGTAGCTCTCTGGTGATTTGATTACTGTAACACCCTATTTCCCCCAGTCTGTAAATATAACTATATGGGCCGAGGAACTATGGAAAACTTAAAAGTGTGCATGTTTTATTTGATGGACCTTGTGTAGAAGGTCAATGAATGTAAATTCTGATTATTTTAATAGAAAATGGTTATGTGTTGCATGACTACTGGAAGAGGGGATGTGCTAAGAGAGAGACCAAGAAATGATGTGAAAGGTGGTGGAGGGGACCAGGAATGGTTGCGTTAACCTCCACTAAACTAGTACCATGATAGAATTGATTTTCTTAGATCAGAACAACCCTCTGACCAGGAATGAATTCTCATCAGGCTGGTAGGTGGGAAGGCCTCCTCAAGAGTAATGAGGGATGGGGCAGACTACTTATTGGTAAGGCTTCCAGACCTGACCATGGACTGGGAAATTTGAGCCACACACAATCTTGCGAAGAGAGAAAAGAACGGAAGTGTGGTGGACAAAGGGAGACCTGGGGAGAAAATGCAGAGATGAGAGAGGAAGCTCTCGGGTCCGAGGAAGGATTGAAAGAGGAAACAGTGAGTTCTGATCACAAAAAATAGAGATTGAACCAGGAGAAGGAGATTAACCTTCATCCTTGTCTATTTCTATATTGGGAGAAGGACAGTAACCTTCGTCCCTAAACTCCATTGAGCTAGAAGTAAGGGATTGAATCTCAAAGCATCATGGCTTAAGCTCGGGGGTGGCCAATGATAAATCCATTGGGAGTAACTGAGCCTATGGTTGGGTGGAAACGAGCACCCCTTTCAGCAGTTGCATCACACTATATGGTTCTGATAAATGTTTTTCTTGCCTCATGCTTTGAATTGTAAGTAATGGATGTATGCGAGTATTTATATGTCTATAAAGGGTTCTTTCTCCATGTTAAATGATTAAGCTATGAATATGCATTCATTCCTTTGAGAACCTATATGTCTACTTGATTTTCCATACACCCATGTTTAGTCACTCAAAGGCACTCTCCCAGGGAGCTACATCACCATTCCAGAGTCGGAGCCAGCCTCTTGGCATAGCTACCGTCGTGGTAAACCCACAAGTTACCTTGCTTTGACTTAGAGCTTAAAGCCATGGAAGTTGGGAAGGTGTTCCCTTCAGACCATTATTCTAGGAACCTTGGAGATTGAAGATCTGAGATGTATAATTGTTGTGAGTCATTGATCGACATCAAGAAGAGACCAAGTGTCGAAGAACTAGAGAAAAGGAACACCAAGAGGGTGAGAAGAATTTCCTTTTAGGAAATCCTTCAAATTGAGTTATCGAAATCCCTGAACTCAAGGAGTGCGTGGGAAATCAAAATCCTTTAAGGATCAAGCTCAGAAGGGATAACACTTATCATAAGTGTTGATGAGATCCAATAGTAGGACTTGTAGGAGGAGAAAAGGTTTGAAACCTTTGAATACTGATAGATCTTCCAAGCAGGAGAAATTAGAAGCTCAGAAGGAGGAGCGACAATGGTCACTGGATCACAGTGAAAAGGATTGACAGCCGTTGGATCTTAGGAAGGTGCATGAGTCTTAACGTTCGCACATATAGGAGAGAGAACCTGTCAAGGTTTGAGACTTGAGTTTTCTGAAGCCTGAAGAGATGAAAACCTGAAGTAGAATCTCAATCATCTGATCGCAGGAATAGATCTGGGCCATCAGATTGTTTGGGGTAAACTTCAAGCATCGGATCTCCAGAGTGGATCTGAGCTGTCAGATACCATGATTTTGGGAGGAGGTAAGTTTGAAACTTGATAATCCCGAAGTGCAGAGAGTCGAAGGGTCGGAGAAAATCTAGACCATTATATCTAGGAGGACATGTGTCGACAGGTCGAAAGATCTAGAGGAAGGTGAAGGTCAAAGTGTTGAAACACCCAAAGCCCGAAGAGTTGAAGAGTCGTGAGTCGTCGATTAGCAAGGGGACACTTGTCAATAGATTGAGAGCTCCGGGAATATTGTAGTGGGGTTTGAGTTTGAGAAATGGGATTGTCGAACCGTGAAGGCCTGAAGACCTGAAGCGAACTTGGACCAACAAATCTAAGGGAGACGTGGCGTGAATCCGTGAACTCTGGGTAAAGTCTTAAAGTGATTCATAGGTGTTGGATTCAGAGGACACGTGGTGCAAATATGTGAGCTCCAGGTGAAGACTCGAAGTAATCCTCAATCATCATATCAGGAGAACATGCGTCAGAGACTTGTAGCCTTCAGATAAAAGTCATTAGGGAAAAGGTTTGAGATTTGAGATCTTAGAAGTCCAAAACCCGAAGGAGATCTTGACTATTGATCGAGAAGAGGGTTAGAGGACCGTTGATTTGGGTTGAATGATCAAACACCCGAAGTGGAAGAAATACCATTGATCGAGTAGGACAGGTGTCTGTAGATCGTCAACTCTGGAAGGTTGAAGTACTGAAGAATCATGGTTTGATATTTCAAAACCCCGAAGTCCAGAATTGCGAAGAGATCATAGTCATTGATCTAGGAGGGATAGATCTGGTCCGTATATTTGAGAGGTGCAGATATGAACCGTCGATTCACATAGTATCATCAAGTTCATGATATTGAAGATCCCGTAGCATTGCAGGGACATGAGTTGTGAAAAGTTTAAAATATCGAGGGTGGGCCGCAATCCAAACCCTGGTTTCGTCAAGAGTACACATGGAGACTTGAGGAGGATTGCGGGCCCAAAAGCAGTTTGACTCCAAACCACTTGTGGCTGCACCCGCAATCGTGTGGTCATCACCAAGGTCACATATGAGGAGAGGCCAAGAGAAAAGGGGCTAATGCTAACTTCGAGACTTCGCTGAAGCGTGAAGGAGAAGGTCACGGGTATCATAAGACCTGCACCAGAGACCGAAAGGGTCTGTGCCTGATTTAGAGGTGAGACTATCATGGTTTCAAAGTCTCATTTGATTTAGAATAAGATAATGTTGACCAGAGGCTCGGGCTGAGTCCGAGACTTTCCAAATTAGAACCCGTAGAGAGAAAGAGGATTTGTTCGTATAAGGAGGACGAAATTTGTTTTATTTTTTATTTTTTTCCTTTCCCCGTCAGGGGTGTGTTACAAATTTGTATCAGAGCATCGTTACAACACTTTTCCTGCTTGGGCTTACAGACGAGTTTCTTAAAAACTCTATTTGGAGTACTTATTAAAAGAATGACACTCTACCTTACCTCTTTCTTAAAAAGTCTGATTAAAAATGTTATTAAAGAAAAGAATGAAACTTTCTACTGAGTGTATGCATTTAAGAAATTGAATCGTGTATTGTTCATGAACTAATAGACTGTTAGCTAACAATAAGTGCTTTTGTCAACACTTGAGCAGTCAGTAAATCACGAGAAAAAATTCGAGACTAAAGGATGGTGGCGTGTCATGAAGTGGGGGATGGCTCCCACAATAGAGACGAAGAATCTGACGAAAGGAGAGAGGTGGAAACCCCTTTGGATTTGGCTGAAACTGTAAGGATCCTTAGGGATGAGTTACAGAGTTTCAAGGCTGACAATGAGAGAATGATAAAGGAGAAAGAGAAACAAACAGAAATTAATGCAGTCTTTCTACGGAGCTTATACGAAATACAGAGGCAACTGCAGCATGAACCCGCAACCAGTCATGTGGACCGATGACACAAGAAGAGAAGTTAGAGTCCACCTGAGATCCAAAAACATGACTCCATAAGTGACCCCACTTGGAGACGTACTGTGAAGAAGGTCCAAACTGGATGTAGGGGACACTCATCGGGAGAGTCCTCTGGAAAGGAAGCTGACAAATCCGAAGGATCTTCTAGTAGCAGGGTCAGCTCGCATTCTCAAAGGAAAGGAAAGAAGCGGAAGTGTTCCAAAATCCATGGTCCTGAAGAGTTCAATAAAGCCAAACAACCCTCTTTCAATGGAGATATTAAGAATGGAGAAGAGGCAGAAGCTTGGTTGCTTGGTTTAAAGAAGTATTTCAAAGTCCATGACTACTCTGAAAACTCGAAGGCTCGAATAGCCATATTCAACCTGAATGGAAAGGCTTCCATATGGTGGGAAGACCTTAGGAATGTGAAAGGATTCCATGAGAAGGAATTTTCATGGAAACAATTTGAGAAATACTTCAGGAAGCAATATCTGTCAGAAAAATACATGGATGGGAAAACTAAGGAATTCTATGAGATCAGGCTGGGGCAGCTCACCATAGATGAATTTTTCAATAAATTCCTTGAACTACTGAGGTATGTACCCTACATAAAAGATGAAAAATAAAAAATGCAGTGGTTCCTTAGTGGGTTACCTTAGACCTACCAGGATAGGATTGAGTTTGACGAGCCAAAGACCTTAGAAGAATCTATCCAGAAGGTGAGGTACTGTTATGACTAGTTTGGGAGTAAGACAAGACCCCACGAGGGCTAGAATAAGAGGAGTAGTTCGGGATTCCAGAAGAAGGGGTTTAAATCCTCAAGATTTAAGAACTATGAAAAAGATTCTAGAAGGATCCTTCCTACTAGAAGTGTATATTAGCAAAATTTCCCCTCTCAAAGTGGAAATAAACCTTTTAAGACAATCCCAACAAAGATTGATAACCTAAATAAGGTACCCTTAAAATGTTGGGGTTGTGGAGAGGATCATAAATTGAGGGACTTCCCACACTGACAACAGAACAGTAAGAGAGTCTACAATATCCAAGAAGCTATCATTGTCAATGATGTGGCTAGGAGCATGCCACGAATCTATGTATCCTTGGACAATAATCAAGCCGACCACCAAGCTTCAGTAGTGGAACTAGAAGGTATGATTGCCAACCAACTAGTTTCTATTTTAATTGACCCATGTTCTAATTTGAGTTATGTGGCCCCTCAGATTGTTGACAAATGTAAACTACAACCAATTAGACATGTTAAGCCATGGTTAGTGCAATTAGCCACTGGGACCAAAAGAAAAGTGGCAGGGGTCATACCATCCTGTCAACTCATCATGGGTGGATTTCCCACCCAAGCGACCCTTAACATACTCCCCCTGGGATCTTATGACTTCTTGATTGGTATGGATTGGTTGACTTCTTACAAAACTAAATTGGATTGTTATCATAAAAATTTAGAATGTGTAAATGAAGAACAGAGAAAGAAAACCCTCCAAGGGATTCAGAATCTTGTCTCAGTGAGGCAAATATCAACCCTTCAAATAAAAAATTATTATAGAAAGGGGTGCTCCTTATATGCCATATAGGTGTTGGACTCTGTTGAGGATGAAAAACCAAACCTAGAGGACCACCCCATATTAAAAGAATACAAAGGCGTGTTCCCAGAAGAAGTACTAGGTCTACCTTCGAGAAGGGATATTGACTTCTCGATAGAACTTGCACCGGGAGCAGTACCAACATATAGAATGCCATATAGGATGAGCACGCTAGAGCTTTTTGAGATCAAGCTACATCTAAAGGAGATGATGGACAAAGGCTACATCCGACCCAGTGTATTCCCATGGGGAGCACCCATCTTGTTTGTGAAAATGAAATATGGCACACTTCGATTGTGCATAGATTACATGCAACTCAATAAGACAACCATAAAGAACAAGTACCCCTTACCAAGAATCGATGACTTGTTCGACCAATTGGGAGGTGCTTCCATCTTCTTGAAGATCTACTTAAGGTCTGGATACCACCAAGTCCAGATTAAGGATGAAGACATACACAAAACAACCTTCAGAATGAGGTATGGTCACTATGAATTCGTGGTGGTGCCATTTAGGTTAACCAATGCCCTCGCCACTTTTATGTTCTTGATGAATAATGTACTCAACAAATTTCTGGACAAATTTGTATTGGTTTTCATTGATGATATCCTAATATACTCCAAGAACAGGGAGGAACACAAAGAACATCTTAGACTTGTACTTCAAGTACTAAGAGATCATCAACTCTACGCTAAGTTTAGCAAGTGCGACTTCTTTCAAAATCAAGTCCATTATTTATGCCATGTCATTTATAAGGAAGGGGTGGTAGTGGACCCCGATAATATGAGATCTATTATGGAATGGCCTACCCCAAAGGATGTATCAGATATCATATCCTTCATGGGCCTAGAAGGATACTATAGAAGGTTCATAAAAGGATTTTCCAAGATTGGTTGTCCAATCACTGCCCTTCAGAAAAAGGGGATCAAATTCATTTGGACATCAAAATGTGAAGAAAGATTTCAGGAATTGAAATACCTCCTGACCCATGCACCCATGCTAAATATTGCTGACCCGGATAATGATTTCCTCATGTGTACAAATGCCTGCAAGGAAGGACTTGGAGGAGTCCTTATGCAAGAGGGATGTCTAATTTCCTACACGTCCCAGAAATTAAATGAGCATGAGATCAATTATGTGACCCATGACCTAGAGTTGGCTACCATAGTACATTCTTTAAAAATGTGGAGGCACTACCTCCTAGGAAGGATATTTGTGCTTATGACAGACCATTGTGGATTGAGGCACCTGTTTGATCAACCAAATCTCAATGCCAGGCTTGCTAGGTGGATGCCTCTTCTTAGTGATTTTGATTTCAAAATAAAACACATCAAAGGAAAGGAAAATAGGGCAGCCGATGCCCTTAGGAGAATTATAAAAATGATTCATCTGGTAGAAGTAAGCACCTGTGAAAAAAATGTTAGGGAAAGAGTCAGAAATGCACAAGAGATAGATGCATTCTTTAAGACTGTGAACTCATACCTAAGACAAGAGCCTATAGGGATGAATCATGAAGGCTACTAGATTCTTGAGGGAGGGCTATTGACTTATAGAAACATATTGTATATTCCCAACTGTGACGACCTGAAGAGGTTCATAATGGATGTACTACATAAGAAACCATATACTGGTCACCCAGGATATCAGAAGATGATCACGACCTCTAGGAAACAATTCTATTGGCCTAGGTTGAAGAAAGACATATCTAAATGTCTAGCTAAATGCCTAGAATTCTAGCAAGTTAAGGCAGATCACCGACATCCAATAGGATTATTACAACCCCTACCGATCCCAGAATGGAAATGGGAAACCATTGATCTAGATTATTTTCGGCACCAAATGAGAGCGGAGATATAATAAAGAAATGCATAGAGATATCGCATATATTCAATAATATAACATAAATGTATCATATATGCAACCATAAACATAGATATACAGTAATACATGATTTCTATTAATGAAAGAAATGTACAGAGACTGTAAAAATATAGAGCGAAAGACTCGCTAAAATGGTGGTAGCTTATCTCTGAGAAGATATGTGATGGCTACTCGCATTCGCAAGAAGATGATTACAATGAGGATCTGAAGGGATTTTTACAATAAACAGGAATTCCAAAAACCCTATACATCCAAAAATCTAACCTTAAGAGATGAAGTGCCAAAATTCATGTGGGCCCCATTTGGGTAAGTTAGTACATTAACTTCCCGGGGTCGTAACTTTTATATACGATCTCCATTTTAGGCGTATGATAGCCCGTTGAAAATGTATCGTCAAGAAGATTCATTTTGGGGCCTCAATCATGCCTTCAAATATCATTGAGTTGGTTTGATCCTAAAAAACCTTCATTTAGGCCCTCAAAATGGCTCCGGAAGTTAAAAACTGCTAAAAATAGTAAATTGCCAAAATTCCCAGAAAACTGTTTTGAGCCAGTCAGACAAGGTGGGTGGCCATAGATATCCACTTGGATCAATACTCCCTCCTTAGGATGTAATGGTATCCATTGTGTTGATTTCATAGGGGAGAGGAAAAAGCGTTTGCTGAATTTGAATCTTGGTGAGATGCTTGCCTTGCTGGAGACGTCGCGCTACTCAGTTTGTGGAAGTCTGTCACGAACCTGTTGAGGCTGAGTCTGCTCAACAAGTCAAGCTACATGAGAGGAAAATGTGCATGAGGAATATTTTCACTTTGTTGCAATCTTGTCGACCTTCTTTTATTGGATAGAAGGTGTCTGGGGTGAGGCTATAGTGGTTGTAGTGTCATTTTGTTCACCTTTTGAATAGATTGTGAAGAAGCTGAATTTTGCAGTGTGAGATAGTACCTTGTGACACTTTTTAGGTGGAACAATAGTTGGAACTACATCTGGTATTCTGTAGAGATGACCCCCCAAAGTAACAATGACACTATGGGGTAGAGACTCATAAAAAACATGGCGCTTCCACATATATGGCTAGCCCAAGAGAACATCACAGACATCCAGTGGGGAAACATCACATAATAGCTCATCCTTGAAGGGATATATGTCGTATGACAATCAACATTTATGGCTGACACATAGATCTCATCCTTGGCAAAGCCACGCAATGTTGTATGGTTGCGGGTGTGGTGTTGTTGGCAATCCCAACTGTTTGACAACCTCTGCTGAGATGAGGTTCTTCTGGATTCCGTTATCAACAATAAAATGTAGTGGGGTCCCCTTCACCCACATTTGTGAATGAAAAAGGTGCTCCCCCTCTTCGGGATCTGTTGGTTCTTCTGGTTGAATTGTTGTGGTCGCGACAATAGCAGTGGGGTCTGCATCAACGATTTGTCCTTTACCAGTATTTTCAGAATCATATTTTGAATTAGGATTCGGCTCCTTGTCTTTGATCTCGGCCACTAATGACTATTTTGAGTGACATTCATCGGTGTTGTGCTAGGGGATTTTGTGGAAATCACACCATTTTCTGGTATCCTTGTTCGTCTTTCTATGACCCTTCTTTTCTTGTGGCTTAGACTGGTTTTCAGGAAGCTGTTTGTTAGGGTCGTATTTATCATACTTTGGATGTTGTGGATTTGCAGACCCAAAATCCCATTTGTTTTGGTGCTTAAATTTATGCTTGATTTTAACAACATATCGATAAGCAGCACCGAGTGATGAGATGTCCAGAAAATCCATTTCAGTCTATATGTATCTGTGTAGAGCCCCATAGTATTTAAGAGCCAAATGTCGCTTAGAGTCTTTGATACCCATCTTGGTGCGCAAGGTATGTAAGTTATTGGTGAAATCCAGAACTGCTTGGCCCCTCTCTTGCCGCAGTGTGGTCCATCTCATGTACTGGTCCTCATAGTTTCCAACAAGGTAATACTGTTCCTTTACTGCATCCACAAAAAATCCCAAGTGGGCTCAGCCCCATATATTCCATACTCCTCTATGGAAATTTTCTCCCAGTAAGTTTCCCACCAATGTTTGACATGAGGGAGAGCTTTAAGGAGTGCGAAGGTGATCTTTTCTCTGTTGGAAAAATTGTGAACAAAGAAATAACCTTCTAGCAGATTTAACCATTTGTCTAGGGCTTCTGCATTTATATGTCCTCAAATACAAGAATATGAAAATTAACTTGTACCTTGAAAGGTGAGGTGCTTCCAAAGTGGTCGCTTGATGAATATGCTCCTGTTGTTATCGACAAGCGTTGAAGGATGTGGGAAAAAGTCTCCATCATTTAATTCCTCTATTGTGTGAGAGCTTGCTCAAGCAACAGAATGATAGGATCGTTTGCTCCATCATTTTTATTTTATTCCAAAATTGAGGGTTTCTTGGGTGTGTGAGAGTGATTGTCTTCAAGAAAAACAATCTCAAGACCCAACCTTCTATACTCAGACCTCGTCGGGGACATGCACTGAAAAATGATCAAGAGTAGCCTGCTCTGATACCACTGATCCATATTATTTTTGACATGAAATGAGAGTGGAGATATAATAAATAAATGCACAGAGATATCACAGATATTCAATAATATAACAGAAATGTATCAAAGATGCAACCATAAACACAGATATATAGTAATACACAATTTCTATTAATGAAAGAAAAGTACAGAGACTGTAAAAATACAAAGTGAAAGACTCGCTAGAGTGGTGGCAGCTTATTTCTGAGAAGAGATGTGACGGCTACTCGCATTCGCAAGAAGATGATTACAATGAGGATATGAAGGAATTTTTACAATAAACTGGAATTCCAAAAACCATAGACATCCAAAAACCAAACCCTAGGAGATGAAGCACCAAAAGTCATGTGGGCCCCGTTTGGGTAAGTTAGTACATTAACTTCCCGGGGTCATAACTTTTGCATACGATCTCCGTTTTAGGCGTATGATAGCCCGTTGGAAAGGTATCATCGAGGAGATTGATTTTGGGGCCTCAATCATGATTTTAGCTATCATTCAGTTGGTTCAATCTTGGAAAACCTTCATTTAGGCCCTCAAAATGGCCCCTGAAGTTAAAAACTACTAAAAATAGTACATTGCCAAAATTCCCAGAAAACTGTTTTGAGCCAGTCAGACAAGGTGGGTGGCCACTGATATCCACCTGGATCAATCCTCCCTCCTTAGGAGGAAATGGTCTCCATTGCGTTGAGTGCTCGGGGGAGAGGAAAAAGTGTTTGCTGAAACTGAATCTTGGTGAGCTGCTTGCCTTGTTGGAGATGTTGCACTGCTCAGTTTGTGGAAGTCTGTCATGAACGTGTTGAGGCCGAGGCTTCTCAACAAGTCAAGCTACATGAGAGGACAATGTGCATAAGGAATATTTTCTCTTTGTTGCAACCTTGTTGACCTATTCTTGTTGGATAGAAGGTGCCTGGGGCGAGGCTGTAGTGGTTGCAGTGTCCTTCTGTTCCCCTTTTGAACAGATTATGAAGAAGCTGAATTTTGCAGTATGAGATACTACCTTGCAACAGTTTTTAGGTGGAACAATAGTTGGAACTACCTCTGGTATTCTGTAGAGATGACCCCCCAAAGTAACAATGACACTACGGGGTCGAGACTCATAAACAACATGGTGCTTCCACATATATGGTTGGTCCAAGAGAATATCACATTCATCCAGTGGGGAAACATCACATAATACCTCATCCTTGGAGGGCTAGATGCCGTATGAAAATTGACATTGATGGCTGACACAAAGATCTTATCCTTGGTGAATCCACCCGATGTTGTATGGTTGTGGGTGTGGTGTTGTCGACAATCCCAACTGTTTGACGACCTCTGCTGAGATGAGGTTCGTCTGGCTTCCGCTATCAACAATAAAATGCAATGGGGTCCCCTTCACCCACATTTGTGAATGAAAAAGGTGCTCCCCCTCTTTGGGATCTATTGTTTCTTCTGGTTGAATTGTTGTGGTCGCAGTAATAGCAGTGGGGTCTGCATCAATGATTTGTCCTTTACCAATATTTTTAGAATCAGATTCAGAATCAGGGTTTGGCTCCTTGTCTTTGATCTCGGCCACCAATGACTGTTTTGAGTGACATTCATCGGTGTTGTGCCAGGGGCTTTTGTGGAAATCACATCATTTTCCAGTATCCTTCTTCATCTTCCCGTGACCCTTCTTTTCTTGTGGCTTAGACTAGTTTTCAGGAAGCTGTTTGTTAGGGTCATATTTATCATACTTTGGATGTTGCGGATTTGCAGACCCAAAATCCTGTCTTTTTTTGTGCTTAAATTTTTGCTCGATTTTAACAGCATATCGATAAGCACCACTGAGTGATGAGATGTCCAAAAAATCCATTTCAGTTTGGATGTATCTGTGTAGATCCCCACGGTATTTCAAAACCAAATGTCACTCGGAGTCTTTGATACCCAGCTTGGTGCGCAAGGTATGGAAGGTATAGGTGAAATCCATAACGGCTTGGCCCCGCTCTTGTTGCAGTGTGGTCCATCTCATGTACTAGTCCTCATAGTTTCCAACAGGGTAATACTGTTCATTTACTGCATCCAAAAAAAATCCCCAAGTGGGATCGACCTCATATATTCGAGACTCCTCTGTGGAACTTTGCTCCCAGTAAGTTTCCCACCAATGTTTGACATGAGGGAGAGATTTAAGGAGTGCGAAGGTGATCTTTTCTCTGTTGAAAAAATTGTGAACAGAGAAATAACCTTCTAGCAGATTTAACCATTTGTCTAGGGCTTCTGCATCTATCTGTCCTTCAAATACAGGAATATCAAAATTGACTTGTACCTTGAAAGGCGAGGTGCTTCCAAAGTGGCTTCTTGATGAAGATGCACATGTTTCTATTGGCAGGCATTGAAGGATGTGGGAAAAATTCTCCATCATTTCGTCCCTCTGTCGCGTGAGAGCTTGCTCAAGCAACAGAGTGATAGGATCGTCTGCTCTGTTTTTTTTCTTTTCTTCCGCCATTGAGGGTTTCTTGGGTGTGTGAGAGCTATTTTTTTCAAGAGAGACAATCTTGAGACCCAAATTTCTATTCTCGGACCTTGTTAGGGACATGCACTGAAAAACGATCAAGAGCAGCCTGCTTTGATACCACTGATCTAGATTATTTTCGACACGAAATGAGAGCGGAGATATAATAAAGAAATGCACAGAGATATCGCATATATTCAATAATATAACATAAATGTATCAGAGATGCAACCATAAATACAAATATACAGTAATACATGATTTCTATTAATGAAAGAAATGTACAGAGACTGTAAAAATACAGAGTGAAAGACTCGCTAGAATGGTGGCAGCTTATCTCTGAGAAGAGATGTGACGG
>SNQJ01S0050406.1:1525-18828 GCA_010110895.2 Picea sitchensis | reverse complement strand
TTGTTCCTCCTGTGCTTTTACGTCCAAATCCCCAAATTCTGCATATCATGCCATTTCTGTTGTTGCCATCAAAGACAACAATCATCAACACTGCCATTTCTGTTGTTGTTCAATATTTGCCAACACCCTTGGTTCTCCTACACTTACCCCATCCCCTACCACCTTGAAAGCATTTTATGGACATTGTTTCAAACCTCACGGACTCTTGAAATATTTCGTTGTGACTTTGAAGGGTAAAACTATTTCGATTGATATCGAAGTAGTTGATTCTCCCCTAGATTATAATTTGTTACTTGTTCGTATTTGGTTCTATGCAATTACTATCATCGCATCTTCGGTGTTTCATATCTTATGATTTCCCCAGTAATAAAAGATTATCACTGTAGACCAACTCGAGTATACAACTCCAGATCTCAACAATGTCGCAACAAATCATGTCCCTTTTCTAGGACATAATACTTTTGAGAGTGTAGGTGTAGTGCTTCTCAAGGATTCCTCGCTCGTGGGGCTTTTTCCTTTGCATGCTCCCACCACAAAGGTTGCCACCTTAAACATGATTTTGACTCAGGTACAACAATCCTTCTATTCATCTCGTCCTTTGGTAGTACCTGGTCTCAACGAGCATAGTTCATTGTCTCTGTCAAGCTTGTTAAAAAATGAAACAGACCCCCTCCATTACAATCGATTCTCACTCTAGATCGAGTACTTGAACCTTCTTTTCCTCCGCCTAGTGAAAATGTTCCCATTAGTAGCCAGAAACCTAAACGAGGAAAGAAGAAGAGTCATTAGAGGAAACAACACTTGGGGGGCACTTCTCCAGTCTCTGGACATCATGCTAGAGAAAAACCACCAACTTCTGCCAAAGAAGCTTGGGGAAAACTACCTCTAGAGAGACACACTGCTAGGAGTGATCCTCGTTCGAAGGTCATTCCCATCACAACTTAGTAGTCTTTTTCTAGAACGAGCTTAGTCTTTGTTCTTTCTTATTCTCATAAATACATGAGAATAAATTACCGAGCTTATTAATTTTTCTTTCTCATGCTCGTAAATACATGAGAATGTAACCGAGTATACTTTATCACTTTTTCGGAGTCGTAAAGGTTATACCAAAAAGGAACCCCTTGGAGTCTCCTTTAAGCTCTTTTCAAACTCTCTAAACATGAAAATATTGTCGAGTGATCTTGCTTCCTTTCACACTCATTAAAAGGTTTGAAAGGGCATCTTTCAAGGGATAGTTTATCTCTTTTTTGGCCTCGAGAGACTAATTATGAAAAAGGAACACTCTAATCAAGCATGATTAGAAGAGTTCTCCCCTATATTGTTTTATACTTTTTCGGACTTCGGAGACTAAAAATCATGAAAAAGGACAACCCTGGAGTCCCCTTTATGTTCTTTTCAGACTCTATAAACATGAAAAACCATCGAGTTTTCCTTCTCTGAACTCGTTGAACTACACATTGAAGGGCCCATATAGGGACGAACCCTTACTTCTTCTAGTTCGTTAAACAAAGGAAGAGGGACTTACCGAAGGTGAGTTATATTGAGCATGTGTTATCCTCCTCGAGCTCGTTAAATTAAAAAGAGGTACTCATCTATCTATATGGGGGAAAAATTGAAGGAAGTGGGCCAAGTTTCTTGAAAATGTTTTATAAACAACTGTTGTAGTTTCCCTTAAACATGACACTTGTTTTAACCTCCACACTAAACACTTGGATAATCTACTAAACCTCTACATTGAACCAATCCTATGAGTATTTCCGCTCCTTTGAGTCATTAGAAGAATGTCACAACACCCGCTGCATTATGTTTTGGTTCATTCTAAGTTTATGATGCCAATTCCTATGTCATGCCTCAGTGCTCAAGGGAAGTATCCACCTCGAGAGTCAACCATCTACAAAATTACTAGTTTTCATTTCCCTGTGTCAGTCCATACTCATTTGATTCACCATCTTACAGGACTTTCCGGTGTCAGTTTCACGTCGATGATGGGGGATACATCAAGGCCCTCCTTCGATGAGTCTGTTCCTATCAAATTCAACACATCATCTGGGAATTAGAATGAGAAACCACTTAGTACCTTGGAACCTTCATGCCTCAATGGCAGGCCTCTTTGCCTGAGACAATAGGTTTACATCATTGACCTATGATCGAATGATTCCATGGATGTTCAACCTCAACTCATTTATTCACATTTGTTGGAATATAATAGGGTACCTTGGGTTTCATTGACATCATTGGTGATTTCCCTCGCACTTGTTAACGGTATACATAAATGACTGGTAATCAAGTGGTTTCTACTATGTTCGACATCAAACCATCTATTCACATGGCTAGATTCGTACCACATTTAGATTAGGATGAAGACCCTAGGTTGAGTGTTCACTCTATTATCTGCTTTACCCAGGCTGTGAAGGAGATCATTTGATCATATTGATACATATATGTTTTCACATAGATCCACATTGTATTGGTTTGTGGATATGTTTTATCATCTCGTAGATCCACTGTGTATTTTTCGTGGCTACGATCAGTTCATGTCATAGAGGTATGGATCAACATTGTATCTCTGGTGGCCATAACCTTAGTCAATATCATCATGGATCTGCAGTGTATTTATTGGTAGCCATACATTGATTCATTTATACTTCGAGCATAGATATTCATGCCTCGGGAATGGAACAAATATTAACATTGTTTGATGGTTGTCTACAGCTTCTACTAGGTTCTCCGACTCCATACCCTTTCTTCGAAGAATCTACAAAGCGTTTCGACCATCATCTTTCATCTTCTGGCTTCACATTTTTGGGGGAAATCTGTTACATGTCAAAATTCCTCAATTCAACAATGTCACATTCTCATTGTCATAAGTGTCATAAGTGTCGCACTTTTGTCACAAGTGTTGTAAGTGTCACTTTCTCATCACATAAGTGTCGCATCGTGAACGACACCATGAAAACACTTGATACAACCCCTAAAACATGTTATAAGAAGAAGCCTCGTCATTTGATAGTCAAAGAAAAGTGTTTTTTTATGAGAATTGGTCATCTTGACAACTTTTGGAAGATCGGTGCTCCCCTTATCATATGCAGGGAGTGCTAGCGCTCCTTTCCTATCTCTGAGGGAGTGTTGTAGTGCTTTGTTTCCCATTCTAAGGGAGTGTTGAATTGGTTGAGCAATTCTTGGAAGAAATCCCCCTTTTCTCTAAAGACAACTATCGATGGATCGAGTTGGTTCAACTTGAATATAACCCTTAGGATGCATCTAAGGAAGATATCACAACTGATGGATTCATATCCTCAACTAATCCAAAATATAACCAAGGTGCTTATAAATGGAGGCATTCTCATTGTGAACAAGGAGGAAAATAATCAGCAAAAGCATTGTCATTCTGATCATGGATGTTTTGAGAAAGGGGTTGGATGAGGAGGACTTTGAGAGGTTTTTGCAAAACTATCCATGATTGTAAGTATCCCTTTAAATTTCTCATCAATATACTTGGCCTATTCCCTTAAAGCTTGATTAATATTACATGTGCTTGTTGATATTTGTAGATGAATTTGTTTAATATAATCTTGTAGAGTATGAGTTTTTCATTTTTCTTTGTTGTCCATTACATTGCAGGTATCAAGCTGTGCTAAGGAGTTTGTATATCAAGATTGGATTGGAAGCAGGGAGGACAAACATCGAAACAAGGTGCATCACACTCTTTCTCCCTAACTCTCTTTCTGATTAGTTAAACTGAGTTCAAAGGGATGTTAGTGTCCATTTGTGTTTTTTTGTCTTGGTATTAGGGGTCTAGAATCCAAGGGATAATTCACCTGTTTGCAGGGGAATTATTCCATAACACAAGTACACCCTCTTTCTTTCTTTATCAAAAACTAGCATCATGACAGATAATTCTTCTGAGAACAACTCTTTCCATAATGTATTACCTTATATGTACATTGACACCCTTTATGATGAATGGATCTTCACTACTTCAACCATTAAATATTTCCCTCTTGTTCCTTGATTCCACTCTAATTAGAATCAATGGATTTCTTGTAGTATTTTCCTTCACCCATAACTTTTCTCTTCTTAGTTTCCCAAGTGTTCATGGTTGCATCTAGACTCCTACCTTATCATTTTTTAGTCTTGGCATTTGATCATCTTGTGCAAGATTCTCATCATAGAAATTTGGCCTTGAGTACCTCTTTTTATCTTTAACCAAAATTTCAATCCTCTCACATGTTATGAAAACCATCTCTCCACACTTCCCTAGTCTCAGATTCATACATACCCATTACTCATGTTTTATCATGAAACATGTATCATCTCTTTATTTCTCATCATCCATAATTGATATGCATATTTGTCATATTGAAGTATTTTCCAAATCATAGCTCGATGGGAAGTATTCTATATTACACACTGAGTATAGTCATCTTCAGCTGGCAGCTTCCTCAAGCATTCATTCCACATTTTGAAGAAATGACCCTACCTTGTTACTCATACCTGAAGATGCCACTTTGCTAATGACAATTTTCTACGCTTTATCATAAACCTTAATCTATGATTGAAACACATTTATTATAAAAGAGAAAAATTCAAAAAAATCTAGTTACAACAAGCATACAACCACAATATACAATTCCGGTAACATATGCACAATTTTTTTTTATTTATTTTTTATTTTTTTCTCCTTCTTGGTTACCATAATTATTCTTTCTGACTTCCTATGAATTTTGTTTCTCATTTCACAATTTTGGGTGATTACATGGCCTTATCAGAATGGCTATTTTCTTGCTCAATTCTGAGTCTTGAGCAGAAAGTTGTGGTCTTCTGAAAATTGCCCATTAATTCATTTTATTCACACTTCAACTAGGTGCAAATCTGAACTATAATTATGCATTTTGCACCTTCTCTATTGGATTTTTGGTGGGAGCCCAATTTGGTTTCTTCATATATATATTTTGGGCAATTTTTCCAAGTTTCAACTCTTTCTGGGTTATGGGCTGCTAGATACAGTCTGTTGAAGTTTCAGGCCAATTAGTGTTTTTGGCCTTGAATACTACAGGTACCTTCTATGCCCTCTTAAACATTTTTAACATGCCCAAAATTTTAAATCATCTCCATGATTGTGTTCTATGGTTCAAGATCTTTCCATAGACTACTCGTGTGCCTCAATATGAATCTGGAGCAGGAAGTCATGGCCATCAGAAGTTAACAGGGCTTAAAATTTACTCTCCATTGTTCGGGTTGTAAATCACTCATCCTAACTCCATTTTACGAATGGGATACACGATTAGAAAGATATCATTGAGATCCTTCATTTGAGCTGCTAAAAATACATATTGGGTGCATCGTTTTTTAGTTTCTAAAACCATTGTTTAAGGCCTCAAAAATGCCCTGCAAAAAGATGACCTTCAAATAATACAAAAATGTCGCGGAAAATAACTGGTTTTCTGTTGTTGTAGACTACTAAATAGACTTCGTGCACACCACTTCTAAATGATACACCCATATTTAGCATGCACAATGCCAAAATGTAGCGCATGAAAAATGCATCCATATCCAATGTGCACCACTTTTGTGTCATGTGCCAATATCTACTGCACACAACTTTTGTTGCATGCCAATACCTAATGCGCATAACCTTTTTGTCATGCACCAATACCTACTATGCACAACTTTTGTGTCACATGCCAATAGCTACTGCACACAACTTTTGTGTCGCACACCAATATTTTGCGTGCATCACACTCTCTGCACTACACAATGCCAAGGTTCAGTGTGCTTACACCGCGCACCAATACTCCTTGCGCACCACCAATTATACTTCCAGGTGGCATGAATATTTAATGCGCACACACTGGATACCAACATTGTGCGTGCATCGAAAAATTTGTTCCACGCTTTTCCGGTACACAATGCATAAGTCTTGCTCACCAATATTATAAGTGCACCACCAGTTCTACACCATGCAGTGCCAAATTTTAGTGCGCACACTCGTGCACTATTATTTTACGCACAATGCCAAATTTTTAGTGTGCACACCTGCGCACCATCATTTTTCCGCGCAACGCCAAATTTTAGTCCATACATCTACGCAACATTATTTTTATACGCAATGCCAAATTTTTAGTGCGCACACCTGTACAACATTATTTTTTCGCGCAACACCAAATGTTTAGTGTGCACACCTGTGCAACATTATTTTTCTGTGCAATGACAAATGTTTAGTGCACAACATTATTTTTCAACACAACACCAAATGTTTAGTGCACACACCCATACACCATTATTTTCCTACGCAATGCCAAATTTTAGTGCACACACCCATGCACCATTATTTTTTTTTTCATAACCATCTTTACACCGCGCAGAATCAAATTTTAGTGCGCACATCCGCAGACGATTCTTTTTCCGTGCTTAGCTGGTTTTTCCATAATTTTTTTTACGAAAATTGGGGCTTTTGCCCAATTTCTCCCATTTTTTTCCTAGGCACCATGGCCACTCTATAAACTCAAAAATTCAGCCATCTACAGGCCCAAATTTTCCCCATTAGAATTAACATTGCTTAAATTTAATTTTTGGCTCGATTCATCACATTACTCATGAGATTTCTCTCAATTTTACTGCAATAATTTAATTAGCAAGTTGCAGACCTACTCCAGAAATTAATTCTCTACAGATTTCCACTTCAACATTATGCTAACTTGGGCCATCCAAGATCAATGTTGAAAACTGGGCTCTGATACCACTTTGCAACATCCCCAACCACCTATTGGGCTTATGCCACTCAAAAATTATGAACTCTAGTACTAATTTAAATCACTTGGTAATGTCCCCATTACCAAACAATCATCAAATTAATCTTGTGATGTCCCTAGCCCCGAGATGGGCCATGCCACATAGAATTACGAATTTTGATACCATTAAATTAAATAATAAATTATGCATATGAACAAAGTTAAGTGGAGATAATAACAACATGCATGCAACAATAACAATTTATATATATAGAATTTAATAACAAAGATCCATGATAGAGAATTCATAATTGCACACACACACACACTAATTGAAATAATCACGTGAAAGACACATATCTCATGAAATAAACACCAACTGTATGCTGACCTTCCACGTTCCTCCCATCCATAGATTTCCCTACTCATAATCTCAGTAGCGAGTCACCCCTGAGATGGGACTAAACTCGACCAAGGAAAATGAGTCGTAATCCAGTCTAAGGTCTGATAATATACATAATTTCTTAGTCCAAGGTGCCCAACTACTGCAACTAGCATACATTCTCTCATTCACCACATGCCTGTCCCACCCTAGGAAGTGTGCCCCTTCTCTTCTCAATAGTCCCTCAACTACCCCACCTCCCTTCTGGTGCTTTAGCAACAGGTCGGACAGGAAGTCTCAGATCCCTGTAGCAACGTACCCGAGAACAATTCCAAGTAGTTTCTCACCTAGAGAAACTACTCACGGGCCTGACAACCCACTTCTTCGACCACGGGCTTGAGAACCCACCTCTTCAACCACAGGCCTGACAACCCGCCTCTTCCACTTGCAACAAACCAAGTATAAGTACATATGGTAGCACCGATCAGTGGATGGAAGGAAATGATGAGTAAATGATGAATAAATAATCCCCACATCATGGGAAATACACTAAATTTCCCTATTATATATATGCATGTGCCTTTTATGACACATGGCACCCAAGGGGCTTCCTTTTCCCCTCTTTTGAAACTTAGGATGTATAAAATTATATCCATACTTTAACCTTTTAGGAATATTAATATAATATTCCATTGGGATTAATCCCCCTAGCTTAGCCCCTTTTCCTAGACTCTCAAGCCCCTTTCCCTTTCTAGTGGAGTTTAGCCCCAGATCTCTTTTGTGTGGTCAGTCTGCAGCAGTGGTGTACTGTTAGGGACCTAACCCCTGACATAGGTATAATAATATATATTCCTTGTAATAAAGGTCAATATTAATAAGGCCTAGCAATAAGGAAGAATAAGTCAAATGTAAGAAGACCTAATAGAAGCTTCTACTTCTAGAAGGATCTTCCTCTAGATTGTTCTTTTATATAGACATATTTAGTATAAATAGGAGTAGAGGGTATGAGAAGTTTTGTCTTGGATATTATTGTAATAGAGCT
This sequence comes from Picea sitchensis, assembly GCA_010110895.2. Classification (NCBI taxonomy): domain Eukaryota; kingdom Viridiplantae; phylum Streptophyta; class Pinopsida; order Pinales; family Pinaceae; genus Picea; species Picea sitchensis. The sequence goes on along the minus strand of SNQJ01S0050406.1, from coordinate 10,673 downwards.
CTACTCTACTGGAGGTTGCCCCCTCGAAGAGGCAAGTGAACATTGCTCTCAGTAATCAAAGTGCTCTTTTTGGTGTTATTCCATTATTATTCTGGTATTATTGTGGTATAGTTCTGGTTATATCATTTTTGAACTGCCATTTCTATCTTATTATTTCTGTTCTCCATACTATTTTATATTTGGAATATTACAAGTGGTATCAGAGCACCTTCCTCGACAGAAAATTGTGGGTTAATTTTTTTTTAGGGTAGAGACGTATTTCGACGTCCTTAAGCTATAGATATCTATTGTTACATGCATAAACCCGTGGTTGGGGATTCATATACGCAGGAAATACAAGTGGTACTTAAGCGCACATTTTTTGGCCACCCTTGTAACCCATGTTGGTACCCCTTCGAGTGGTAGCACATCAAACAACACCTGTATATGGATCAACCTAGATCTCCTGAAGCCCTCCATAGACAAACTGATCGACCACCTGACTTCTATAGTTCCACTGAGAACAACACTTGGGAAGATACTCTCTAGTACCTGGGTAGTCGGGTAGTATGGCTAAGGGCACGGTCTATCCTCCTTAATTGGTGCCCTGAGATATTGGGATGAGTACTATTGTTGGACCCTGCACGTATATCAGAGAGCTATAACACAGGGAAAACCCTTGTCTGTAGAACCCTTGAATACCCTAACCCTTGGGATGGAAACAAAAATAGAACTGACAAGATCTATTGCTGCGCAACTATGTCTCCTGCATTTGGGTTGTGAAATTACTACACATTTCTTCCTCTTAAGAATTTGGTCATTTCATCACTGCAATATTCTTCATATCGGAGTATAACTCCACAGGAGTAAAAAAAAAAAATGAAAAAATGAAAAAAAAAAAAAGGATGGATCTTGTTTACACCATTATTTGAGACCTATCTCGTTGGATTTCTCTCTTCTCCCTTATCATAGTCATACCTATCATTTTTCAGTAAATTTTTTTCTCGTGGACCTGACCTATCATTTTTCAGTAATTTTTTTTCTCGTGGACCCAACCCCCTTCCAACACCCTTATTTGGGCTTTATCCCATTGGATTCCACTCATTTCCCTGATCGTTGTGATACACTTCACCCATAACCCATTTTATGTGTGGTCCCACTAGCCCCTTTTCGTGTTCCCTCTTCATCATGGCCCACACCCATAGCCAATACTTGGAAGCTCGCTTCAATTCCTTACACTCTAATTTCATAGAAACCCAACAAGAAGTGAGACAGATCAATGCCAATGTTTCCACCATCAATAAAAAAATGCATTCCTCCATCAAAGCCAAAATAGACGACCTCAAACAAGACCTTGCTACCCAACTTAAATCCTTCAATATCCAGTTTGTCTCCTTCACTATGTTGATCTGCGCCAAGCTACATATCCCTGCAGATATTCCTTCATCTAACACACATTTGCAAATCGAAGGTGAAACTTCCTCTCATTCCCAGAATTTCCATCCCCATGACTTTCAACGTGACCTACGCCTTCCACGTGTGGATGTGACCAAATTTGATGGCTTGGATCCCACTGGCTGGGTAACTCAAATGGAACATTATTTCTCTTTGTATGGAATTACAAATGAGTTGGCCAAACTTCGGTATGGTGTTCTCCATCTAGATCAAGAATGTTGGCAATGGAGAAAAAATTCCCGCCAAGGATATGTGGCTTGGACACACTTTCTAATAGAGATTTATGAATGCTTTGACATTGACACCAACCATTTAGGTCGTTTGAAAAAATTGAAACAATCTGACACAGTGGAAGACTTTATAGCTGCTTTTGATCGATTGGATTTCCGTATAGAGGGCATGTTTGATGCTTTTTCTTAAGAATGTTTTATTAGTGGCCTCAAGGATGAGATTCGTGCCCATGTCCTCATGGCTTGGCCTCAGAGTTGGCTGGACACTACTAAAAGAGATAAGGAAGCACAACAGGTTGTCTCTTCTCAAAACAAAAAACCCTCCTTTATTCCTCACACTAAACCAATCACTCCCACTCCTCCTTCTAATCCACTAAATATCCAGAAATTGACTAGGGCATAAATTTCTGACTGCCAACTCAAAGGCCTTTGTTATAATTTTGATGACAAATATTTTCCTGGGAAAAAGTGTAAGGAACAAAAGATTTTTATGGCCATTTCGGAGGATGTTTCAGAAGACAATGTTGAGGCTCCCCTTGTGGTAATGTCACCTGAACCCATTGACATGACCCCTCCCTCAGACCCTCTCGAAGTAGAATCGATCATTTCCCTCAATGCTCTCACTAACTTCTCTGCTCCCCAAACCCTCAAACTAATTGGTTACATTAAGCATAGGAAGGTCATCATTCTTGTTGATAGTGGAAGCACCCATAATTTTATTCATCACTGCATTTCCCAAGAAACTAATTGCTATATACGTGCCATCAATAATTTTCAAATCATGATTTCCAGTGGCGGGTCCATGAAATGTGGAGAGAGTTGTGAAAATGTGCGTCTCCAAATTGGTTAGTACCACATGAAATCTCATATGTTTGCTATCGACATGGGCGGTTGTGAAATTATGTTGGGTGAAAAATGGCTAAGGACTTTGGGTCCCATTCTCATGGATTTTAAGGAATTAACCATGCAATTCGACCAAGAGGGCCAACAATATAAGTTCCAAGGCATCACAGTTAGTTCCCCGGAGATCATTAGTTCCCATAATCTGCTCAAAAAAGGTCATTCTGGCATTATTGCACAACTCCATGCCATTCAAGCCACTGAGACACCCTCTGTGCTGCAGAACCTCCAATCCATCCTCTCTAAACATCAAGTGGTTTTTTCCACTCCCCAGGGAATCTCTCCTTTCTGTGGTGTTCGTGATCATTACATTCCCCTTGTCCCCAGATGCCTTCTTCCCAATATCCGACCCTATCATCATCTCTTTTCCCAAAAAAATGAAATTGAGAAAATTGTTCAAGAATTGCTCAACGCAGGTGTTATCCGCCCTAGTACGAGCCCCTACTCTTCTCATGTGGTCATGGTCCTTAAGAAAGAAGGTTCTTGGCAATTAAAGACAAACTTCCGCACCNAAAGACAAATTTCCCATTCCTGTCATTGTTGACCTCTTGGATGAATTGAGTGGTGCCCAGTTCTTTACTAAACTTGATATTTATTCTGGCTACCACCAGATACATATGAACGAGGCCGACATTCCTAATACTGCATTTAGAACTCATGAGGGCCACTATGAGTTTTTGGTCATGCCCTTTGTCTTGTGTAATGCTCCCTCCACTTTCCAAGGCCTCATGAATCATGTCTTCCATCCTTTTCTCCGTCATTTTGTCTTAGTTTTATTTGATGATATCCTCATCTATAGTAAAACCTGGACAACCCATCTTGCTCATGTGGATCGAGTTCTCCATCTACTCTCTCAACACCAACTTTTCCTCAAACAATCTAAATGTGATTTTGGAACCTCGTAAGTCGAGTACTTGGTTCATCTTGTTGGCAAGGTCGGTGTTAGGGTGGATCCTAAAAATATTGAAGCTATGAAAGATTGGCCTCACCCAAAGATTCTCAAAATCTTGCGTGGATTTTTGGTTTTAACAGGTTATTATCACAATTTTGTTAAGAATTATTGAAAGATTGTGGCACCTCTCACTGCTCTCCTTAAAAATAATTCTTTCACTTGGACTCCAGCAGCTGCTCAGGATTTTCAAACCTTGAATATGACCATGTGCACCACTCCAGTCCTGAACCTTCCTGATTTCAAAAAGGCCTTTGTCCTGGAATGTGATGCTTCAAGGAAATGAATTGGAGCAATCCTTATGAAAGAGGGTCGGCCTTTGGCCTTTACAAGCAAACACATATGAGAGCGAAATTTGGGCAAATAAATCTATGAAAAGGAAATGTTGTCTATTCTGCATGTTGTGGATATTTGGCGCTCTTATCTATTGGGGAAACGCTTTTCCTCCTAGAGAAACAAAAATGGGTGACTAAGCTCTTTGGATATGATTATAAGATCATTTACAAGAAAGGAAAATACAATGTGGTTGTTGATGAACTTTCCAGAAAATTTGAAGATGAAGGGTCCCTTTTTTCTTTTTCCTTCATTGTACTAGATTGGCTCCAAGTTGTTCTCCAGGAATGAATACACGATCCCAAAAGTTTGCATATGATACAACAATTGCAGGCCAATTCTCCAATTTCCCTAGGGTACTCTTGGCTCAATGATGAGCTTCGATACAAAGGTTGTTTGTATTTAAGTAAACAGTCAAAACTTGAATCCACAGTACTTTCTGAGCTTCATGCTACACCTACCGTTGGGCACTCAGGGTTTACCAAAACCTATGACTAGGTCAAACGTTCTTTTTTCTGGGATGGTATGAAAGAGGACGTTCGCCATTTTGTGGTAGAATGTGATGTTTGTCAATGCAACAAGGGATAAATAGTCAAAGCTCCTGGCACTCTACAACCGCTTCCGATTCCACCTTCTATTTGGAGGGATATCTCTATGGATTTTATTGTAGGCTTACCTAAATCAGGCAATACATTAATCATCGTGGTGATAGTTGATCATCTTTCCAAGTATGCTCATTTTTATGCTCTTTAACACCCATTTACAACCTCCAATGTGGCTCAACTTTTCATGGATCAGGTCTTCAAGCTTCATGGAATGCTTCATTCTATTGTTTCTTATCACGACCCAACTTTCACCAGCAATTTTTGGCAAGAACTGTTCAAGCTACAAGGCACCCAATTTCATCTCAGCACAACTTATCATCCCCAGACTGATGGTCAAACTGAAGTTGTCAACAAGTGTTTGGAAACATATTTGAGGTGTTTTGCATATGAAAGGAAAAATCAGTGGGATCAATGGTTACCACTAGCTAAATGGTGGTACAACACTTCTTACCATACAACTACCCGCATGACTCCTTTTGAAGTGGTATATGGAAAAAATACACCTTCAGTTCTCTCATACTTTCCAAGTGTCTCGAAGGTCCAGGTGGTTGACCAAATGCTTACAGTTCGAGATGCTATTCTTCATACCCTCAAAGAGAATTTGGTCATGGCCCAGAATCACATGAAGCGACAAGAATATCAAGGTCACTCTGAACATCAATTTGCAGAAGGAGATCAGGTGTTTCTTCGACTTCAACCTTATAAGCAAAATTCCCTCAAGGCTAACCATTGCCAGAAACTGGCGCCCAAATTTTATGGTCCTTATACCATTCTCAAGCATGTGGGACAGGTGGCCTATCAGCTATCTTTTCCCAGTCATTCTAATCTCCATCATGTTTTTCATGTTTCCTTCTTAAAGAAGGTGATTGGAACTAAGTGCCAAACTCAAACCAGCCTTCCCGAGTTGGACGAAGAAGGCTCCATTTGGCTACGGCCATAAGTTTTAGACCAACGTGAGTGTCATCTACGTCATCGTACCATCAAGGAAGTGTTAGTCCAGTGGAAAGATACAACTCTAGAAGATTCCACTTGGGAACCAACTACCATTCTGCAACAATTTCTTCATCTCAAGCCTTGAGGACAAGGTTGTTTTTAAGAGGGAGTACATGTTATGGACCTTACCCCTCAAGTATGTAGAATAATATATTTCCATGTAATAAAGGTCAATATTAATAAGGCCCAACAATTAGGAATAATAAGTCAAATGTAAGAAGACCTAATATAAGCTTCCGCTTCTAGAAGGATCTTCCTCTAGACTGTTCTTTTGGATAGACATATTTAGTATAAATAGGAGTAGAGGGTATGAGAAGTTTTGTCTTGGATATTATTGTAATATATCTCTGCTTTGCTGGAGGTTTCCCCCTCAAAGAGGCAAGTAAACATTTCTCTAAGTAATCAAAGTGCTATTTTTGGTGTTATTCTGATATTATTCTGGTATTATTGTGGTATAGTTCTGGTTGTATCATTGTTTAACTGCCATTTCTAGATTATTATTTATATTATGCATACTATTTTATATTTGTAATATTACATGTACTTTATTAATAATATGAGTATGATTTACAATTTACAATATAGGCACGATGGCCTTTAGCATCTAGGCTCTCTGGCTTAATAATCATATAAGTATTCTAGCCTATAATAACATGGCTCACCAACCTATAAAACATAAACATATGTACAAAGTCTCTCTAGCCTCAAGATCGCGCACTCAATCCAATGTGCGTGGAACTATTGGATGTGTGCACTCTTCTTTTGGTGTTCCATCCTCACACACTTATACATGTGTGTGATACATTATAAAATGTGCGCACTTCTTTGGTATGAGATTTCTGTGCACTGAATCAATGTGTGCAGAACCGAACCAAAGACTATGTACCATCAACTCACTAGCTTATATGTATAATTACATTTACATTTACAATTGAGGTTCGGCCTAGGGGTATCATGGTTGCACTTACTCTGGCACAAGCTACATAGTTCAAGGAAGATCCATCCTCTAAGAACCCAAGGAATCCCATCCCTCCTTCCATTGATTATGATACTCTGTGGGGATATTTTGACGAAGCCAGTCAAGGACACCCCCCCAGGTGTGGTGTAGGATTAGTCTTGCACATCAGTCGCAACTATTATATTCATGTATGTTATTTCCATGGACCTGGCACAAACAACAGAGAAAAACTTATTTCTCTTTGGACACTACTAGAAGCTGCAAAAGAAAAGGACCTACGTAAGCTACAAGTCTTTGAAGATTCCAAATTGGTTATTGACTGGGAAAGAAACAAAATATCTATACGAAACATCAATCTCTCTTCTATTATGAGAGAGATCAAGTTGTCTTTTTAGTTTTTCAACTGGCTATCCTTCCAATATATTCTGAGAGAACTGAAAACTAAAGCAGATGAGTTGGCCAAGGAGGCTCTAGAACAACAACCGAGAGCCTTCTGTTTCTACGAATTTTGTGATGGAGTAGAAACGAAGGCTATGGAGTTTTTCTTATGAAGGCTCCAAATGTTGTTATGGTTGGTTTTATATATCATCTCATGTTATGAACAGACTAATGTTTACATAACGACATGTCGAGGGATTATAAAAAAATAGAGAGGTTGTAAAAGTTTTTAGTTCCCCATTAAGGGGAGGTCTTTTTTGTAGAGAATAGAAGTTCATAAGGAGCTTCATAGGGGGTATGGGAATGTATGAAAATTGAAGTAAGAGACACATGCAAATATAGAAGAGGAGATACAAAGGTGCATGCTTGTACTCTTATTTCATATTCCATTGTTTTGTATTTCATTTATTGTTTGTATATGTGTTCTACTGCTTTGCACCTAATTTATTGTATGTAGATATTGTGTGTCTTCCTACATAATAACTTATCTTCATGTCCTTTGTATTCTCTGTGCCGCTACATTGAAATAAATTGAACTCTATTTATTTTTTTACATGTCTTCTTGCATACCAACTTAACTTCATGTCCATTGTATTTTTCTGCATTGCTACATTTAAACAAACAGAATAACTGGAGAAGACAATGGACTCTTTGCTACAAATGTAGAAGAGGAGATACAAAGGTGCATGATTCTACTCTTATTTCATATTCCATTGTTTAGTATTTCATTTATTGTCTGTATATTTGTTCTACTTGTTCTACTGCTTTGCACCTAATTTACTGTATGTAGATACTAAGTGTCTTCCTACATAGTAACTTATCCTCATGTGAATTGTATTCTTTTTGCTGCTACATTGAAATAAATAGAACTGTATTTATTTTTTTACATGTCTTTCTACATACTAACTTACCTTCATGTCCACTATATTTTCGGCATTGATTGATTGAAAGAAACATATTAGTTGGACAAGAAGATGAATTCTTATATGCCACAACAGAGGGGGCTGAAGTACAATCTTCGAAAAAAGTATACCAATTGTGATAGTAAATCAAACACAAAAAACAGGTGGGTGCATATAATATTGGACTAGAAAACAATGATTTGAAAACAATGGGCCTTTGTTGAGACTTCCCGCTTCCAAACATTTCTATTTTCCCACTTTCTATTATCCCCTTTTTTCCCCTCTTCTATACTTAACCAAATTCCCCTTTGTTTTTCTCCTCTACTTTCACTTTCTGGTTGCTTTGCTTAGTTGTCTTTCCAAAATTGTCTAGGTGCGTGGGTTGGCAGACTCAAGGGTTCACATTTATACTCATGCTTCTATATCACAACTCCGACCAACGGTTTCCTCATTCCATACTTAGCCACTTTTTAGATCATGGGTTCTCGAGCTGGTGGGTTCAATATTGCGCTTCTAGCTTCGAAGGTTCCATGATATACATATTGGCATTCATAACCCCCCATCATGCCCTATTCCCTATTACACATTTTTGCAGTCAAAAAATCCGAGGAATACAATTTGACCATCGGGTCCTCATGCTTCCTGAGTATCCCTTGACACCCTATTTCGTATTCCATCTCCTTCGACCTTGTATGTGAAATTCATAACAATTATGGAAAATATACAATGCATATGCTTATTTATTCCTTCTAGTGTTCAACTACACATGCTTGCATCAGAAAAATTTGGACTAGTGTTATCCACAATTTTGGTCATTGTGATGATGTCATGATGATGGAAAATCAAGCTCTTAAATAAGAATATTTTGATGAGAAAAGTTGCACTTGTCTATTTCCAGAAAACTATATTTTTCCAATAGTTCGCAGGCTGCATATATAGCTGCCTGCGAGAATCCCTGATTCCCGCAGGCTGCATTAAGCCAGGGTGTGGATAATTCGCATTGTACTCATGGCCAGGGTGCGAACATGTTTCTAAAGAGGAAAACGATGAATTTCTCGAGCCTTCTAGAAGAGAATCTTCGAGAAGCATGAGTTGGCTAACGAATGGTTGTTCCATTACTGGCATTCCAGATTTATTGGGATCATTTCTTATCCAAGCAACTAAATTATCTTCTCCTATATATTGAGGAGATGGCTCATGGAAAAGGTTAGAGTATAAGCAAGCTAGCAAGAGATTGATTGGAGAATTGTTGAATTTCTGTATGAAGGACTGATGCTACAGCAGCAAGAGACTACAACAAGGTCATCACAAGTGGTTGATTTTCTTCATGCATGAGCAAGTGTGTGTGTCAGAGCTAGGAGCCATCGAAAGGAGACCTATGACATCAAGGCTCAGGTTGTAAGTTT
>SNQJ01S0050405.1:21272-60771 GCA_010110895.2 Picea sitchensis | reverse complement strand
TCGTGGATATTTTGGATGAAAAATGTATATCACATAACATGGGATATGAAATCTTGACCTCGCCAACTTGGGAACCCGCGATTGTGAAATTGGCTAAGTATAGGATAGCACAACAATCGGTCAAACTCATGATGTGAGGATGTGGATGGAGATGATGATCCTCAAGTTCGCCAACCTAGGAACCCACGAACCCGTCATTTTGGGAAAATGACTAAGTATAAGAACTAGAAAGGGAGAATAGAAGGGAAAAAGGAAATGGGGAAAATGGGTAAGTATAGAAGAGGGAAAAGAAAGGGAGAAAAGAATTTGGAAAAAAATAAAAGGGGAGGGTAATTTTGGAATCGGGAATCGATATCAACAACAAGCTCCAACTGTGGGATGATTGTTGGTTGTGGAGCTTGATTATCTTCCTGAATCAGAATTATTTGTTTTCTATCATGTTTATACCCCATGAAGACTTTACACCCAAGAATAATGTAAACTCCTCCACGCGGGGGACTGCAGAGGGGGGTTACACCCTCTTCAGGGTTCAGGGGAAAGCGGGTCCTCGAAGGAATTTTTTTCTTGTAAATGTTATTGTAAGTTCATTGTAAATCTGGACGATAGAAGTTATGTTTGGGTTTTTTTCCCTAGAAGGAAACCCTATTTTATGAGGAAACTGTATTGCGGTTATGCATCATTGTGAATATTATATTTTGAGTGAGGAGACTATGAGAGAAAGAAGAGGAAGTTACAACGGGTTTGTTGTAGGTTGTATCCCTTCATTTGCTGGATAATAACAAAGGAAGGACCTGTAAATTCTATTATATTATGTATATTCTGTGTTTTATTTCTTCATTTATTTTATTTTATTGCTCCGCAATCCTATTTTTCTAACAATGATAACCCCCTATGGGTTGTCAAGAATCCAAAATCTCTCATGACCAGGTGCTTCCACCCATTGGGCTATGGAGTTAGAGTAAGAATATACAAAATGAACAAAAATAAAATTATGTAGAATGAGAATGAAAAAGTCTTAGGGGAAGAAACCTTTCAAATTTTTCACATTGACATGGAACATTAATCTTTTTCCTTTCATGTCTTGGAGCATATAGGAGTTAAATCCCAATATATTCTTGACGACATATGGTCCAATCCAGAGTTCTTTGAACTTTGTATGAATGGATGGATTCTCCTTGGCCTTATTCCAAAGTAGCACAAAATCCCCCTTCTGTAAGTTATTCATAGTTGTTCTTTGATCAAAATATCTCTTGACGCTCTGTTGCCTATGAGAAGTTTGATTCAGGGATTTTCTTTGTTCCTCTTCCAAATTTAGAAACTGGTTGATTCTCTTATGGATGGGTGAAGTGTCTTCTGTATCTTCAGTATTAGCCATAGAGATCAATGCATTGAGCTTGAGTCTAATCGACAAATTTTCCTCTTTTCCATAAACCAATATATATGGAGACATCCCTGTGCTATCCTTCAGGGTCATTCTGGTTTCCCATAATGCATCTGTCAGATTTAGATGCCAATTCCTCTAGGTTCTTTCAACGATTTTCTTCAATATCTACACAAGTGTTTTGTTTGTGGATTCAACAAGACCATTACATTGTGGATAATAATTTGAAGATTGACCCATGATGATCCCACATTGTCCGCAAAACTACGTGAATTTTGACCTGATGAAGATCAAACCATTATCTGTGATAAATTTATCAGGGACACCAAATCTTGAAAAAATGTTTTCTTTGATGAATTTAATCAGTTCTTTAGCATCAACCTTCTTGAGCGCCACTGCTTTCGGCCATTTCGTGAAATAATTGGTAGCTATTAGAATGTACACGTGCCCCATGCTAGATTTTGGATTAATCATCCCAACAACATCAAGTCCCCATTGGGAAAACGATTGTTCTACCACAATCGACTGCAAAGGCATTGTAGATTTCTTCATTTTTCCTAAAAACTGATGGCATGAAAAACATTTCCTTATTGTGGCATATGAATCTCTAAATATTGATGGCTAGTAAAATCTTGCTCTGATTATTTTTTTTCAGTTGCAATAGGTGAAAAGTGTCCACCACATATTCCCTCATGGAATTCTCTGATCAATTCTTGGGCTTGATTTTCATCGACACATCTCAGTAGTATACCATCAACATTTCTTCTGAACAATATGTCAACAATGAACACGTATTGGTTCACCTTCATCTTTAGTGTCCTTCACTCCTTGGGATTCATTGTGATAGGAAATTTCCAGGACCTTCAGTAGAATATAATATCTGCTTACCATTATGAATCAGCTAATGGTTCTCTGACTGATATTGAAATCATCCCATCAACTGATCCCCCATTCACGATGAGCTTGCATAAAACTTGTCCCTTGATTTCCTTTAAAGGTTTAATATTGATATCATATTCTTGTATCTTTTCCAACCAATTATCCCATTTTCCTTCTCTCAACTATTGATTTAGAAGCATCTTCATTGGTGATGAGGGAACATAAGCTATATCATGGGAGTTTAATATATACGTCTGAAAGTGTGCTAATTATTTTACAAGAGCCAAGGATTTCTTCTCAAGTTGTGAATACCTCAACTCATAGACATGTAGGTTTTTTCTCATAAAACTTATCGAGATTTCTTCTTCGTTGCTATTTTTTTGAGTGAGAATGGATGCAACAACTGTCTCTGTAGAAAATGAATAGATAATGAAGTATCTTTGGAAGTTCGGATTGATAAGGATAGGAGTGGTAATGATTTCTCTAATATCGTTGAACGCTTCCTGGGTATCTGTTTTCCATTGGAACCTCTGCTCCTTTTTCAACAACAGATTGATCAGCTTTACGATGCTTAAGTAGTCAGGAACAAATCTTTTCAAAAAATTGATTTTTCTGAAGAATGACTAGACTCCCTTCTTGGATGTTGGGGGGTTGAGCTCGCTTATTTATTTAAGTCTTTCCAGATCTATGTAAATCCCTTCCTTGCATACAATATGGACAACAACTTTCCTTGAGTCACAACAAACAAGCATTTCTTTGGATTCAGAGAAACATTGTATAATCTACATCTTTCAAAAACATTTATTAAATGATGGATATGATCCTCCCTTTTATTTGAATGCACCGTCAGGTCATCTTGGTAATATGCCATAAAATTTCCTATCATCCCGTTAAACGCATGATCCATGTCCCTTTGGAATGTGGCTCCAACATTCTTCAAAACGAAGGGCATTCTAGCATATGCATATGTCTCCTGTGTGTGATAAATGTTGTATTTTCCCTATCTTCCTCAGCCACCAAGACCTGGTTATATCCAAAGAAACCACCCAACATCGACATGCATGCCGATCTAGTAAATTGTTGTAGAAGAAACTCCATGTTAGTCAAAGGGAAATTATCTTTTATGCTTGCTTTGTTAAGGTCTCTAAAGTCAACACACATCCAGATTTGCCTGGTCTTTTTCTTTACAATCACTGGATTTGAAAGCCAGTTTGAATGTCTGATGGGATAAATTATCCCTGCCTTCTTCAACTTCTCCAATTCGATTTTTACCAGAGGTTTCATCTTGGGATTCATCATTCTTATTTTTTGTTTCATTGGTTTCGCCTCTTCCCTCAAAGGAATGATATGCTGGAATATAGTTTTATCATAGGATTTCAAATCATCATAGGTCCAAGAGAACACATCAATATATTCTTTGAATAAGGCAACATATTGGTCAACCTCTCCAGTGGTGCAACCAAATCCTAAGTTTCAGAGACTTGTCCGTTCCAATATTGAATTTTCTCATTTCTTGCACCTTTTGAATTGAATATTCTTCAAGAAGATACTTGGCATGATCATCTTTCGTAAACAAATATTCATCTTGTATAAATTCTTTTTGGAGAGAATATGAGATATTTTATTCTTCATCATCATCGTTTAGCAAAAAAAATTCAATTGTTCATCGTTTTGAAATACTTGCAAGTACTCCACATTATCAGGCATGGATGGTCAAAAATTTCTTTCTACCTGGAGAAACATTTTTCTTTGGAAATTGTCTGGGTTTGATAATGAGGCCGCCAAGGCTAGTGAATCGGCCTTGTGATTCTTGTCCCTTGGAATGAAACAAATTTTGAAGGAGATGAAATATTCCATCAGTTCGTTAACTCTTTTGAAATACAACTTAAGTCTTTCCTTTTTAATTTTATACCTCTGGGTAACCTAATTGATAACCAACTCTGAGTCTCCAGTTACAATGAGATGTTCTATTTTCATTTCCTGTGAAAGGATCATCCCCTGGATCAAAGATTCATATTTTGCCTCATTATTTATGCATGAAATCTCCAGTCTTACAGCATGGGGATGCATAGTATTATTTGGACTCAAAAGAACAATTTCAACTCCATTCCCAGATTTAGAACAGGCTCCATCGAATGGCATCCTCTAGTAGACTTCAAACAAACAATCTAGGTTCCCCATGCCTTGAACTTTCTCTAGGATTTCATTGTGCTCTATATCCAGGATAACATAGTTTCCAATCCTGACATCTATATAATGTTCCATCAACTCATTGTCATTCTTCTTGAAAGAGAAGGGTTTTCCTGGTTCATGGGGTACTTTAATCATTGCTCCCTCTTTTCCTGGTACCATCATACACCTTCCATCGTTCATTATATATCCATCTATCATGGATGTTCAATCTCTTCCTAGCACAAATCCATATGTTGGGGGAAGGTATACCACAATAATATTGAAAACTGTGATGATATGGGGGGTTGTTGTAATCCAAGCATAGAAATCCTTGATTTCTCCATACGCTGGCACTTTTCTAGAATCAATTGCATATATGCTCTCACCAGTTTCATAATACTTAGTGAAACTCATGCCCAATGCCTCCATGACCACGAGCAACATTATATTATTTGTCGCTCCAGTGCCATCTAAACAATTATGTAATGCAACATCATGATTTTCAATTGAAATGTAGAAGGGCATAATTTTACCTCTCATCTTGGTAGTTGATGGGCTCTGACTCTGTTTTGGACTGGTAATGATAGCTTCATCTCTTTTAGATGGATCATCCAACAACTTCAAAATGTTTTGTCTTTGGTGAGGAATATTCACCACTTCCATAAAAGGAAAAGTTATCCTCAATTTACTTAGGTCCTCCACACCATTATACATCATTTGAATGGAGCTTGACCCCAGGTGTTTCCTTTTGGTTCTATTTCCATCCATCACTTTTCATTCGACACTTTTTCATTTGTTTTTTCTTTTTGTTTTTCCTTGTCAGAGTCTCCTTTATTCTTGGGTCTATTTACAAATCCTCTCGTCTGGGTGAAGTTTTATTGCAAATTGGGATTGTTGTCTCCCTCTCCAAATATATACATGGATGTCTTGCATCCGTCTATTTGCACAGTTTCAGAGCTTACATAAGGTAAATAAAAATTTTCTTTCTCACTTAATTTCTCATCATAGACATCATCTCAAACAACCACATTTGGATTATGTTGTCTGGGAAATCTTGGTCTTTGTGGGTTATCAGTATCTTCAAACCTCACTTTGTTTTTAGGGGGAGGGTTCCTCCTTTGCTCGGGGATTGGAATTCTTGGGTTTGGCATGTAATTATATCCCCTTCTCAGTTTGGTTATCTTGTTTTGAATTTGTTTGATGGTTCTATTCATCTATGCACCGCCACAGGGTCAAACTTTATGTCAGGTATGGTTCCTTTGAAAAATACTCCTCCCACCATTTGATTCTGATCCGCTTGAGGTTTGAATTCTTCATTATTTCTTGAGTTGGAAGCTCCTTGATCATCAATATTTAATCCCCCCATATTCCTTTTTACTTTTCCCAGTATAATGTCGAGGTCGACACCCGTCTCAATCATAATTTCTTCCATCTTAGTGGCCTTAGTCATTGCCTCCTCCAAATTATCCATTTGGGATGTTCTGATGGCATATTTTACGTTATGGGGCATTGCATTCTTATAACAACTAAGAATGACCTGGTCATTTGGTATTTTATCTTTTGGAATTCTACTCAAAGTCTTGTTGAACCTAAGATTAAAATCTCATATCCTTTCGTTCTTCCTCAACCCAATCTGGGTGAAGTCGGTAAGGAGGGTATGGTAAGAAATTGGAGGGAAAAACATAGTTAAGAACATAGCTTCGAGGTCATTAAATGAGAGAATGGATCTAATGGGAAAAATTGTATACCATTCATAGGCTCTTTCTGATAAGGTTTGTAGAAACAACCTTACCATGACATCATCATATTAAACTCAATGAAAGTCACAAATGTCAAGAAATAAGTGCAGATGCCTCTTTGCATAAATTGTTCCATCTCTAGAAAATCCCTTTAAGGTTCCCTTGGGGAGAACAGGGAGCTCATGTTTTTCACCTATAACATTAAGAGGGGAATCTCTTACCCTCCTTCTATTTCCAAACCCTGGGATTCCCTGATTTCTTGCGACATCTCTTCCACCTCCTTGTCTCTTCTCATGATGCTCATCATGGGGTTGTTCATCTCTCGCTACCACGTCTAGGGAGACTTCAGGGCTAGAAATTTCACTTCTAAGGATAGAGAGTTTCTTACTTTTACTTCTGGTAATGGGTCCCTTGTATTCGTCCAACTTCAATCTCAACCGTTGATCTAGATTATTTTCGGCGTGAAATGAGAGAAGAGATATAATAAAGCAATGTACAGAGATATCTCGCATATCCAATAATACAACTAAAATTTATCAAAGATGAAACCATAAACTCATAGATACAATAATACACGATTTTCTATTAGTGAGTGAAAATGTACAAAGATTGTAAAAATATAGAGTGAAAGACACACTAGAATGGTGGCAACTTATCTCTGAGAAGAGATGTGTCTGCTACTCGCATTCACAAGAAGATAATTTTATAATGAGGCTCCAAAGGCCTTTTTATCATAAAGAAAATCCAAAATCCTAACCCTAGAAGATGAAAATCCAATAGTTTTGTGGACCCCGTTTTGGGTAGTTTGGTGTATCAACTTCCCAGGGGCATACCTTTGGCATGCGATCTCCGTTTGGAACGAACAATAGCTCGTTGGAAAGGTATCGTTGAGGAGATTCATTTTGGGGGCTAAATAAGAGCCTTTAACTATCATTGAAAATATATATCCTGAAAAAAAACTTCATTTAGGCCCTCAAAATGGCCCCGGAAGTTAAAAACTGCTAAAAATAGTAAATTACCAAAATTGCCAGAAATTGTTTTGAGCCAGTTGGAAAAGGTGGGTGGACATTGATATCCACCTATATTAATCCTCCCTCCTTAGGAATAAATGGTATCCATTGCGTTGAGTGCCCGAGGGAGAGGGAAAAACGTTTGTTGAAACTGCATCTTGATGAGTTTCTTTCCTTGTTGGAGAAGTTGCGTTGCTTAGCTTGTTGAAGGTTGTCACCAACTTGTGGCTGGAAGGGTTGGACCTTTTTAACCAGTTTGTATAGATGATATGCCTGTGTGTAGAAGGAATCTTTAAACCTTGCTGCAATCGTTTCGACATGCTTTTTTTGGATAGAAGGTGCTCAGACTGAGGCTACAGTGGTGTTCTTCTATTCACGCTTTGAATATACTATGAAGAAGCTGAATTTTGTAGTATGAGATACTACCTTGCAACACTATTTAGATGGGACAATAGTCAGAATTACCTCTGGTATCCTGTAGAGATGACCCCCCAGAGTAACAATGACACTAAGAGGTCGAGACTCATAAATAACATGGAGTTTCCACATATATGGTTGGCCCAAGAGAACATCATAGAATCTAGGGGGGGAACATCACATAATACCTCGTCCTTGAAGGGTTGGATGTCGTATAAAAATCAACACTGATGGCTGACACAAAGATGTCATCCATGGTGAAGCCACCCGATGTTGTATGGTTGTGGGTGTGGTGTTGTTGATAATCCCAACTTTTTGACGACCTCTGCTGAGATGAGTTTCTTCTAGCTTCCACTATCAACAATAAAATGCAGTGGGGTCCCATTCACCCACATATGAGAATGAAAAAGGTGCTCCCCCTCTTCAGAATTAGTTGGTTCTTCTGGTTGAATTGATGTGGTCGTGACAATAGAAGTGGGGTCTACATCGATGATCTGTCTTGTATCAATATTTTCATAATCAAATTTTGAATTAGGGTTCAACTCCTTGTATTTTATCTTGGACACCAATGAATGTTTTGAGCGACTTCATCGGTTTTGTGCCAAGGAATTATTTGGAAATCACATCATTTTCCGATGTCCTTCTTCATCTTTCCGTGACCCTTCTTTTCCTTTGGCTTGGACTAGTTTTCAGGATGTTATTTGTTAGGGTCGTCTTTATCATACTTTGGTTGTTGTGGATTTCCATACCTAAACTCCCATTTTTTCTGGTTCTTAAACTTCTTCTCGATTTTAACAACATATCGATAAGTAGAACCGAGTGATGAGATGTGTAGAAAATCCATTTCGGTTTGGATGTATCTGTGTAGAGCCCCACGATATTTCAGAATCAAATGTCATTCAAAGTATTTGATACCCAACTTGGTGTGAAAGGTATGGAAGGTATTTATGAACTATGGAGCTTCTTGGCCCCTTTCTTTCCATAGTGTGGTCCATCTCATGTAATGGTACTCATGGTTTCCAACAGGGTAATATTGTTCCTTTACCGCATCCAAAAAAACAAGCCCAAGTGGGATCGACCCCATATATTCCAGACTCCTCTATGGAAATTCTCTCTTAGTAAGTTTCCCACCAATGTTTTACATGGGGGAGAGACTTAAGGAGTGTGAATGTGATCTTTTCCCTATCAGAGAAATTATGAACAGAGAAATAACCTTCTAGCAGATTTAACCATTTTTCTAGGGCATCCACATCTATCTATCCTTCAAATATGGGAATATCAAAATTAACATCTACCTTGAAAGGTGAGGTGCCTCCAAAGTGGTCACTTGATGAATACATGCATCTTGTTATCGGCAGGGTTTGAAGGATGTGGGAAAAATTCTCCATCATTTCATCCCTTTGTCGCGTGAGAGCTTTCTCAAGCAATAGATCAATATAATCGTTTGCTCTGTCATTTTTATTTTCTTCCACCATGGAGGGTTTATTGGACGTGAAATAGTGATTTTATTCAAGAGAGACAATATCGAGACTTAACTGGCTATACTCGGACTTCGTCGGGGACATGCACTGAAAAACAATCAAGAGAAGCCTTCTCTGATACCACTGATCCAGATTAGTTTCGGCACGAAATGAGAGCAGAGATATAATAAGGAAATGTACCGAGATATCTTGGATATCCAATAATATAATGAAAATTTATCAGAGATGCAACCATAAACACATAGATACAATAATACATAATTTTCTATTAATGAGCAAAAATGTACAAAGACTATAAAAATACAGAGTGAAAGACTCGCTAGAATGGTGGCAACTTATCTCTGAGAAGAGGTGTGTCTGCTACTCACATTCAAGGGAATAGGATTTTAAAATGAGGCTCCAAAGGCCTTTTTAGCATAAATAAAATCCAAAACCCTAACCCCGGAACATGAAAATCCAATAGTTTTGTGGACCCTGTTTTGGGTAGTTTGGTGTATCAACTTCCCAGGGGCATAACTTTGGCATACGATCTATGTTTGGGGTGATCAATATCTCATTGGAAAGGCATCATCGCGAAGATTCATTTTGGGGGCTTAATAAGAGCCTTTAGATATCATTGAGAATATATATCCCAAAAAACCTTCATTTAGGCCCTCAAAATGGCCCCAGAAGTTAAAAACCGCTAAAAATAGTAAATTTCCAAAATTGCCAGAAAATTGTTTTGAGCCAGTTGGAAAAGGTGGGTGGCCACCGATATCCACCTAGATCAATCCTCCCTCCTTAGGAAGCATTGGTATCCATTTTGATGAGTTCCCAGGGGAGAGGGAAAATCTTTTTTTTAATCTGCATCTTGATGAGCTGCTTACCTTGTTGGAGAAGTTGCACCACTTAGCTTGTTGAAGGTTGTCATGAACCTGTGGTTGGAAGGGTTGGAACTTTTTAACCAGTATGGATACATGAGATTCATGTGTGAAGAAGGAATATTTACACTTTGTTGTAATATTTTCGACCTTCTTCTGTTGGATAGAGGTGCTTGGACTGAGGCTGCAGGGGTGTTCTTTTGTTCACGCTTTGAACAGACTATGAAGAAGTTGAATTTTGTAGTATGAGATACTACCTTGCAAAACTATTTAGGTGGGAAAATAGTTAGAATTACCTTTTGTATCCTATAGATATGACCCCTCATAGTAACATTGACACTACATGGTCAAGAATCATAAATAGCATGAGGCTTCCACATATATGGCTCACCCAAGAGAACATCAGAAACATCCAGGGGGAAAACGTCACATAATACCTCATCCTTGAAGGGATGGATGTCATATGACAATCGACACTATTGGATGACACGAAGATCTCGTCCCTGGTGAAGCCACCCGATGTTGTATGGATACGAGTTTTGTGTTGTCAACAATCCCAATGTTTTGACAACTCTGTTGAGATGAGGTTCTTCTGTCTTCTGCTATCAACAATAAAATACAGCGGGGTTTCCATCACCCCCTCTTCATAATATTTTGTTTCTTCTGGTTGAATTGTTGTGGTCACGACAATAGAAGTGGGGTCTGCGTCGATGATCTATCTTCTATCAATATTTTTGAAATCAAATTCTAAATCAGGGTTCGACTCCTTGTATTTTATCTCAGCCACCAATGACTATTTTGAGTGACATTCATCAGTGTTGTGCCAAGGGATTTTGTGGAAATTACACCATTTTCTAGTGTCCTTCTTCATCTTTTTGTCACCCTTCTTTTCCTGTGGCTTGGACTTGTTTTCGAGATGCTTTTTGTTAGGGTTTTCTTTATCATACTTTGGTTGTTGCGTATTTTCAGACTCGAACTCCCGTTTGTTCTGGTGCTTAAACTTCTTCTCGATTTTAACAACATATCAATAAGCAGAACCAAGTTATGAGATGTCCATAAAATCCATTTCAGTTTGGATGTATCTATGTATATCCCCATGGTATTTCAGAACCAAATGTTGTTCAAAGTATTTTATACCCATCTTGGTGCATAAGGTATGGAAGTTATTGGTGAACTATGGAACTTCTTGGCCCCTTTCTTGTTGTAGTGTGGTCCATCTCATGTACTGGTCCTCATGGTTTCCAACAGGGTAATATTGTTCCTTTATAACATCCACAAAAAAATCCCAAGTGGGCTCAACCCCATATATTCCAGACTCATCTGTGGAACTTTTCTCCCAGTAAGTTTCCCACCAATGTTTGAAATGGGGGAGATCCTTAAGGAGTTCAAAGGTGATCTTTTCTCTGTTGGAGAAATTATGAACAAAGAAATAACCTTCTAGCATATCTAACCATTTTTCTAGGGCATCATCATTTATCTGTCCTTCAAATATGGGAATATAAAAATTAACTTGTACCTTGAAAGACAAGGTGCCTCCAAAGTGGCTGCTTGATGAAGACGTTCATGTTGTTATTGACATGCATTCAAGAATGTGGAAAAAATTCTCCATCATTTCGTCCCTCTGTAGTGTGAGAGCTTGCTCAAGAAACATATTAATAGAATTGCCTTCTCTTTCATTTTTATTTTCTTCCTCCATGGAGGGTTTGTTGGATGTGAAAGAGTGATTTTCTTCAAGAAGACAATATCAATACCAAACTTTCTATAATCCAACCTCATCCGGGACATGCACTAAAAAATGATCAAGAGCAGCCTGATCTGATACCACTGATCCAGATTATTTTTGGCATGAAATGAGAGCGGAAATATAATAAATAAATGTACAGAGACATCTCAGATATCCAATAATATAATATAAATTTATCAGAGATGAAACCATAAACAAAGAGATACAATAATACAAAATTTTCTATTATGAGCAAAAATGTACAAAGACTGTAAAAATACAGAGTGAAAGACTTGCTAGAATGGTGGAAGCTTATCTCTGAGAAGAGATGTGTCTGCTAATCA
Source organism: Picea sitchensis (assembly GCA_010110895.2). Lineage (NCBI taxonomy): Eukaryota > Viridiplantae > Streptophyta > Pinopsida > Pinales > Pinaceae > Picea > Picea sitchensis. The sequence continues at coordinate 48,765 of SNQJ01S0050405.1, read as the reverse complement.
CATTAAGAAGAAGATGCTTTTAAAATGAGGATCCAAAAGCCTTTTTATCATAAATAAAATCCAAAACCCTAACCCCATAAGATGAAAATCCAATAGTTTTGCAGACCTCATTTTGGGTAGTTTGGTGTATCAACTTCCCGGGGGCGTAACTTTGGCATACAATTTCTGTTTCGGGCACATGATAACTCGTTGGAAAGGTATCGTCCAGGATATTAGTTTTTGGGGATTAATCAGAGATGTAAGCCATTAATGAAAATCTCCATCCTGAAAAACCTTCATGTAGGCCCTCAAAATGGCCCCGGAAGTTAAAAACTGCTAAAAATAGTAAATTACCAAAAATTCCAGAAAACTATTTTCAGTGAGTTGGAAAAGGTGGATGGCCACTGATATCCACCTTGATCAATCCTCCATCCTTAGGAATAAATGGTATCCATTGCATTGAGTGCCCGAGGCAGAGGGAAAAATGTTGTTGAATTTGCATCTCGATGAGCTACTTGCCTTGTTGGAGAAGTTGTGTTGCTTAGCTTGTTGAAGGTTGTCATGAACCTATGGCTAGAAGGGTTGGAACTTTTTAACCAATCTGGCTACATGAGATGCCTGTGTGCAGAAGGAATCTTTACACTTTGTTGCAATCTTTTCGACCTTCTTCTGTTTGATAAAAGGTTCTTGGATTGAGGCTGTAGTGGTGTTGTTTTGTTCATGCTTTGAATAGACTATGAAGAAGCTAAACTTTTTAGTATGAGATACTACCTTGTGACACTTTTTAGGTGGGACAATATTTATAATTACCTCTGGTGTCTTGTAGAGATGACCCTCCAGAGTAACAATAATACTACGAGGTCGAGACTCATAAATAACATGGGGCTTCCACATATATGGTTGGCCCAAGAGAACATCACATACATCCATGGGGGAAACATCACATAATACCTCGTCCTTGAAGGGATGGATGCCATATGAAAATTGACACTATCGGTTGAAACGAAGATATCGTACCTAGCGAAGCCACCTGATGTTGTGTGGTTGCAGGTGTGGTGTTGTCGATAATCCCATTTGTTTGATGACTTCTGTTGAGATGAGTTTCTTTTGGCTTCTGATATCAACAATAAAATGCAGCAGGGTTCCATTCACCCACATCTATGAATGAAAAAGGTGCTCCCCCTCTTCATAATCTATTGGTTCTTCTGGTTGAATTGTTGCGGTCATGATAATAGTAGTGAGGTATGCATCGATGATCTGTCTTATATCAGTATTTTCATAATCAAATTATGAATCAGGGTTATTCTCCTTGTATTTTATCTTGGTCACCAACGAATGTTTTGAGAGACATTCATCGATGTTGTTCCATGGGATTTTGTGGAAATAACACCATTTTCCAATGTCATTCTTCTTCTTTACGTGACCCTTCTATTCCTGTGACTTGGACTGGTTTTCAGGATGATGTTTGCTAGGGTTGTCTTTATCATACTTTGGTTGTTGCGGATTTGCAGACTCGAACTCCTATTTTTTCTGGTGCTTAAACTTCTACTCGATTTTAATAGCATATCGATAAGAAGAACCGAGCTATGAGACGTCCATAAAATCCATTTCAGTCTAGATGTATCTGTGTAGAGCCACATGGTATTTCAGAACAAAACATCATTTAGAGTCTTTGATACCCAGCTTTGTGCACTAGGTATGGAAGGTATTGGTGAACTCTGGAACTTCTTAGCCCCTTTCTTGTCATAGTGTGGTCCATCTCAACTACTGGTCCTCATGGTTTCCAACAGGGTAATACTTCTCCTTTACCACATCCACACAAAAAATCCCAAGTGGGATCGACTTGATATATTCCAGAATCCTCTGTAGAAATTTTCTCCCAGTAAGTTTCCCACCAATGTTTGAAATGGGAGAGATCCTTAAGGAGTACGAAGGTGATATTTTCCATGTTGGAGAAATTATGAACATAGAAATAACCTTCTAGTAGATTTAACCATTTTTCTAGGGAATCTTCATATATATGTCCTTCAAATATGGGAATATAAAAATTAACTTGTACCTTGAAAGGCAAGGTACCTCCAAAGTGGCCACTTGATGAATACGCGCATACAGTTATTGGAAGGCATTGAAGGATGTGGGAAAAATTCTCCATCATTTCATCCCTCTGTCACGTGAGATCTTGCTCAAGCAACAGATTAATAGAATCCTTTAATATGCCATTTTTACAATGAGGCTCCAGGGGGGAAACATCACATAATACCTCATCCTTGAAGGGTTGGATGTCATATGACAATCGACACTGATGGTTGACACAAAGATCTCGTCCTTGGTGAAGCCACCCGATTTTGTATGGATGCGGGTGTGGTGTTGTCGAAAATCCCATCTGTTTGACGACCTATGCTGAGATGAGGTTCTTTTGGCGCCCGCTATCAACAATAAAATGCGGCGGGGTACCCTTCACCCACATATGTGAATGAAAAAGGTGCTCCACCTCTTCAGAATCTGTTTGTTCTTTTGTTTGAATGGTTGTGGTCGCGACAATAACATTCGGTTCTGTGTCAATGATCTGTTTTCTATTAGTATTTTCAGAATCAAATTTTGAATCAGGGTTCAACTCTTTGTATTTTATCTCGGCTACCAATGACTTTTTTGAGTGGTGTTCATCGGTGTTGTGCCAAGTAATTTTGTGGAAATCACACCATTTTCCAGTGTCCTTCTTCGTCTTTCTATGACCCTTCTTTTCATGTGGCTTGGATTTGTTTTCAGGATGCTCTTTGTTAGGGCCTTCTTTATCATACTTTGGTTGTTGCGGATTTGCAGACCCGAACTCCCATTTAATCTAGTGCTTAAACTTCTGCTCGATTTTAATAGCATATCAATAAGCATAACCGAGTGATGAGATGTCCATAAAATCCATTTCAGTTTGGATGTATCTGTGTAGAGCCCCACGGTATTTCAGAACCAAATGTCATTCAGAGTCTTTGATACCCATCTTGGTGCACAAGATATGGAAGATATTGGTGAACTCTGGAAATTCTTTGCCCCTTTCTTTGCATAGTGTTGTCCATCTCATGTACTGGTCCTCATGGTTTCGAACAAGGTAATATTGTTCCTGTATCGCATCCAAAAAACAATCCCAAGTGGGCTCGACCCCATATATTCTAGACTCCTTTGTGGAAATTTTCTCCCAGTAAGTTTCCCACGAATGTTTGATATGGGGGAGAGCCTTAAGGAGTGCGAAGGTGATGTTTTCTCTGTCGAATAAATTATGAACAAAGAAATAACCTTCTAACAGATTTAACCATTTTTCTAGGGCATCCATGTTTATCTGTCCTTCAAATATGGGAATATCAAAATTTACTTGTACCTTGAAAGGTGAGGTGCCTCCAAAGTGGCTACTTGATGAAGACATGCATGTTGTTATCGAAAGGCCTTGAAGGATGTGAGAAAAAGTATCCATCATTTTGTCCCTCTGTCGCGTGAGAGCTTGCTCAAGAAAAAGATTAATAGAATCGTCTTCTCTGTCATTCTTCTTTTCTTCCTCCATGGAGGTTTTCTTGGATGTGCGAGAGAGATTGTATTCAATAGAGAAAATCTTGAGACCCAACTTTCTATACTCGGACCTTGTTGGGGACATGCACTGAAAAACGATCAAGAGCATCCTGGTCCGATACCACTAATCTGGATTATCTTTGGCATGAAATGAGGGCAGACATATAATAAATAAATTTACAGAGAGATTTTGGATATCCAAAAATATAATAGAAATTTATCAGATATGTAACCATAAACAAAAATATACAGTAATACACAATTTTCTATTAATGAGAGAAAATGTACAAAGAGTTTAAAAAAACATAGTGAAAGACTCACTAAAATGGTGGTAGCCTATCTCTGAGAAGAGATGTGCTCGCTACTCACATTCGCAAGAAGATGATTTTACAATGAGACTCCTAATGAATTTTTATCATAAAGAAAATCCAAAACCCTAACCTCGTAAAATGAAAATCCAACAGTTTTGTGGACCCCGTTTTGGGTAGTTTGGTGAATCAACTTCCCGGGGGTGTAACTTTGGGATACAATCTCCGTTTGGGGCGCACGATAGCTCGTTTAAAAGGTATCATAGAGAATATTCATTTTTGGGGCTTAATCAGAGCCTTTTTCCATCATTAAGAAGATCAATCTTTAAAAACCTTCATTTAGGCCCTCAAAATGGCCCCAGAAGTTAAAAAGTGCTAAAAATAATAAATTACCAAAATTGCCAGAAAATTGTTTTGAGCCAGCTGGAAAAAGTGGTTGGCCATCGATATCCACCTGGATCAATCCACCCTCCTTAGGAAGAAATGGTATCCATTGTGTTGAGTGCTCAGGGGAGAGGGAAAATCGTTTGTTGAATCTGCATCTTGATGAGTTGCTTGCCTTGTTGGAGAAGTTGTGTTGCTTAACTTGTTGAAGTTTGTCACGAACCTGTGGCTAGAAGGGTTGGATATTTTTAATGAGTCTAGATACATGATATGCATGTGTGTAGAAGGAATATTTACACTTTGCTGCAATATTGTCGACGTGCTTTTTTTGGATAAAATGTGTTTGGATTGAGGCTGTAGTGGTGTTCTTCTCTTCGTGATTTGAACAGACATTGAAGAAGTCGAATTTTGTAGTATGAGATACTACCTTGAGGAACTGTTTAGGTGGGAAAATAGTCAAAATTACCTCTTGTATCCTGTAGAGATGACCCCTGAGAGTAACAATGGCACTATGGGGTCAAGACTCATAAATAGCATGGAACTTCCACATATATGGTTGGACCAAGAGAACATCATAGACATCCAGATGGGAAACATCACATAATACCTCATCCTTGAAGGGATGGATGTCGTATGGCAATCGAAATTGCTGACTGACATGAAGATATCGTCCCTGGTGAAGCCACCCGATGTTGTATGGTTGCGGGTGTGGTATTGTCGACAATCCAAACCGTTTGATGACCTCTGCTGAGACGAGGTTCTTCTGTCTTCCACTATCAACAATAAAATGCAGCAGGGTCCGCTTCACCCACATCTGTGAATGAAAAAGGCACTCCCCCTCTTTAGAATCTGTTAGTTCTTCTGGTTGAATTATTGTGGCCATTAAAATAGCATTGGAGTCTACATTGATGATCTGTCTTCTAGCAGTATTTTCATAATCAAATTCCGAATCAAGGTTCAGCTCCTTGTATTTTATCTCAACCACCAATGACTGTTTTGAGAGACATTCATCGGTGTTGTGCCAAAGGATTTTGTGGAAATCACACCATTTTGCAGTTTCCTTCTTCGTCTTTCCGTGACCCTTCTTTTCTTGTGGCTTGGATAGGTTTTCAGGATGTTGTTTGTTAGGTTCGTCTTTATCATACTTTGGTTGTTGCAGATTTGTAGACCCAAAATCTTGTTTGTTCTGGTGCTTAAAATTATTCTCAATTTTAACAGCATATCGATAAGCAGAACCGAGTGATGAGATGTCTAGAAAATCCATTTCAGTTTGGATGTATCTGTGTAGAGCCCCACAGTATTTCAGGACCAAATTTTGTTCAGAGTCTTTGATACGCATCTTGGTGCACAAGGTATAGAAGGTATTGGTTAAATCCATAACTGCTTGGCCCCTTTCTTTCCGCAGTGTGGTCCATCTCATGTATTGGTCCCCATGGTTTCCAACAGGGTAATACCATTCCTTTACCGCATCCACAAAAAAATCCCAAGTGGGGTCGACCCCATATATTCCAGACTCCTCTATGGAGCCTTTCTTCGAGTAAATTTCCCACCAATGTTTGAAATGTGGGAGATCCTTAAGGAGTGTGAAGGTGATATTTTCTCCGTTGATGAAATTATGAACAGATAAATAACCTTTTAGCATATTTAACCATTTTTCTAGGGCATGTGCATCTATCTATCCTTCAAATATGGGATTATCAAAATTAACTTGTACCTTGATAGGCGAGGTACCTCCAAACTGGCCGCTTGATGAAGATGTGCATTTTGTTATCGGTAGGCATTGAAGGATGTGGGAAATTTTTTCCATCATTTCGTCCCTATGTCACATGAGAGCTTGCTCAAGCAATAGATTAATAGAATCGTATGCTCTATCATTTTTTTTTCTTCTTCCATGAAGGGTTTATTGGATGTGGGAGAAGTATTGTCTTCAAGAGAGATAAGATCGAGACCCAACTTTCTATACTCGGACCTCGTCGGTGACATGCACTGAAAAATGATCAAGAGTAGCCTGCTCTAATACCACTGATCCAGATAATTTTCGACATGACATCAGAGAAGAGATATAATAAAGAAATGTACATAGATATCTTGTATATCCAATAATATAAAATAAATTTATCATATATGCAACCATAAACATAGAGATACAGTAATAGAAAATTTTCTATTAATGAAAGAAAATGGACAACGACTGTAAAAATATAGAGTGAAAGACTCGCTAGAATGGTGGTAGCTTATCTCTGAGAAGAGATGTGTCTTCTACTCACATTCACAAGAAGGATATTTTACAATGAGGCTCCAAAGGTATTTTTTTCATAAATAAAATCCAAAATGGTAACCCCAGAAGATGAAAAGCCAATAGTTTTGTGGACCCCATTTTGGGTAGTTTGGTGTATCAACTTCCCAGGGGCATAACTTTGTCATACGATCTCTGTTTTGGGTGCACGATAGCTCATTGGAAAGGAATCATCGAGGAGATTCATTTTTAGGTCTCAATCAGAGCCTCGAGATATCATTGAGAAGATTGATCTTGAAAAACCTTCATTTAGGCCCTCAAAATGGCCCCAAAAGTTAAAAATTGCTAAAAATAGTAAATTACCAAAATTGCCAGAAAAGTATTTTGAGCCAGTTGGAAAAGGTGGGTGGCCACTGATATCCACCTTGATCAATCCTCCCTCCTTAGTAAGCAATGTTATCCATTGTGTTGAGTGCCCGTGGGAGAGGGAAAATCGTTTGTTGAATCTTCATCTTGATGAGTTGCTTTCCTTGTTTGAGAAGTTGCACTACTTAACTTATTGAAGGTTGTCAAGAACCTATGGCTAGAAGGGTTGGAACACTTTAACTAGTCTGGCTACATGAGATTCCTATTTGCAGAAGGAATATTTACACTTTTTTGCAATCTTTTCGACTTGCTTCTATTGGATAGAAGGTCTTGGGACTAAGGTTGCAATGGTGTTCTTCTGTTCACACTTTGAACATACTGTGAAGAAGCTGAATTATATAGTATGAGATACTACCGTGTGACACTGTTTATGTGGTAAAATAGTAGGAATTACCTTTGGTATTCTGTAGATATGACCCCCTAGAGTAACAATCACACTACAGAGTCGAGACTCATAAATAGCATGGTGCTTCCACATATATGGCTGGCCCAAGAGAACATCACAGACATCCACCGGGGAAACATCACATAATACCTCGTCCTTGAAGGGATGGATGTTGTATGAAAATAGGCACTTCTAGCTGACACAAATATCTCTTCCCTGGAGAAGCCACCCAATATTGTATGGCTACGACAATGGTGTTGTCGACAATCCCAATTGTTTGATGACCTCTGCTGAGATGAGGTTCTTCTGGCTTATGCTATCAACAATAAAATGCAGTGGGGTTCCCTTCACCCACATATGTGAATGAAAAATGTGTTCACCCTCTTCAGAATTTGTTGGCTCTTCTAGTTGAATTGCTGCGGTCAAATCAAATCAAATGATCTGTGTTCTATCAGTATTTTCATAATCAAATTCTGAATCAGGGTTTGACTCCTTTTCTTTTATCTCTGCGACCAATCACTGTTTTGAGAAACATTCATTGATGTTGTACCAAGCGATTTTGTGGAAATCACACCATTTTCTAGTGTCCTTCTTCGTCTCTCCATGACCCTTATTTTCCTGTGGCTTGGACTGGTTTTTTGAATGTTGTTTGTTAGGTTCATCTTTATCATACTTTGGTTGTTGTGGATTTGCAAAAACGAACTCCTGTTTGTTTAGGTGCTTAAACTTCTGCTCGATTTTAACAGTATATTGATAAGTAGAACCGAGTCATGAGATGTCCATAAAATCCATTTCAAGTTGGATCTATCTATGTAGAGCCCCATGGTATTTCAGAACCAATTGTTGTTTGGAGTCTTTGATACCCAACTTGGTGCGCAAGGTATGGAAGGTATTGGTGAACTCTAGAACTACTTGGCCCCTTTCTTGCCATAGTGTGGTCCATATCATGTACTGGTCCTCATAGTTTCCAACAGGGTAATACTACTCCTTTACCGCATCCACAAAAATATCCCAAGTGGGCTCGACCCCATATATTCTAGACTCCTCTCTAGAACTTTGCTTGCAGTAAGTTTCCCACCAATGTTTGACATGGGGGAGAGCCTTAAGGAGTGAAAAGGTGATCTTTGTTGGAGTTACTCCACACACACCTAGGATTTATTTTTCCTAAGGTTTTTCCTTGTTTATTAGTCATAATTAGTCATTATCCAGTCTCCTATATTTTAGGAGAGAATATTCCACCTGGATAATATTCTCTTTCAGTTGACACTTCATTTCGACTAGTTGAGTTGAGTCTAGATGTTGCATTGGTTTTGTCACCATGCAACATTGGGATCATCACCATGATAATGCACAATTTCCTTGGGATCATCACCAGACTGGCGCATTACCCTTGATTCATTTATCTACTCCTCACTACACTTTGTTTCAGTCAGTTAACTGAAGACTAGTTGACTGGTTAACTCAACTAGGTGGCAGTTCACTCCCGTAACTGCCTGAGAGACTAAACTAGGTGGAAGTTCAATCCCGTAAGTTTTGGTGTGTGTCCAAATCATTCTATAACACCACTATGGCACATTGGTTCTCCTCTAGTGCGCATTCATTGAGTTATAGAAAGTATATCATGTGTAAATTATTCATTATTCATTACGGTTAATGAAAATTCTTCTATTATTTCTCTTCTTCTTCTTCTTTCTCAATTTCTCTCTGTAAATGTGTGTAGTATTTTCTAACTAGAACTATTTTGTGTAGGTTCAACACATATAAATGGTATCAGAGATGACAAACTACTAATCAAATTATACACCAAAATGTTTTGCAGGTACAAAATATTGAAGTCAGCAGAAAGATGGATTTCCAAAAGGAATTCATTCTTACACCTTACAACTACTTTTCATGGAAGGAGAGAATAATGATTCATCTTTGAACCATAGGATTGTACCAGTTAACCTTGAATACATATATAGAACCGGCATCAGCCATAGAAAAATCCAAGTACTTAAATTAGATGGATGAAGCACTCAGAACGATTTGCAATCTTATTTCTCTCGATCTCCTTTTTCACATATCTTCCTGTAAGACTCCCAATGAAACCTGGAACACATTGGAAGGGATCTTTGGAAAACAGGATGAGATTAGGGGACACATGCTAGAGGTGGAATTCCTCACATTGGATCCAAAAATCTTCGATAATATCCAAGATTTCTTTACAAAATTCAAGGATTTACTGTCACAACTCAAAGCTTGCGAGGTTGATAAATCTAAGGAGGAGAAACAAATGGTTCTCACCATTATCTCCAAACTTGGTCCTGAATTCTCTGTATTCGTATCCACATTCCATTATGTCAGATTCACCTCTGGAGCCACCTGGAATATGCCTTCTCTTGAGGAATTTATCGAATCCATGACACAAGAGCAAACCAGCTCATCAACAGGGAAAAAATCAAAGGCCCAAAGGTGCATGGACTTATTGTGCAAGATGGAAGCCACCAATATTAAAAATCTAAATATAAAGACAAAAATAAAGATCATGCATATCCGAAGAAGGAAGGGTACACAAAACCCTTCACCGATGCCTCTAGATCCAAATGGGGAAAGGGAAGAAAGGGGGAGAAATGCATGTACTGTCACAAATGATTCCATCCAGAATATGTATGCATGAAAAAAAATAGATCTAATGTCTCAAATAATTCATCAAAACAACCTTGGATATCGCATCCCCGAGGGTGCCAAGAAGAAGAATCCAAAATATTTGAATCCCAAGAATGGCAATTATAGCCATGCCTTGTTTGCCATCAACTCCTCTCCCGATGCTTGGATCGTAGATTCAGGAGAATCACATCACATGGTTGCCTCAAAGGCAGTATATTATTCATTGGATGCATGCAAATGTCCTCCTATTTTGATGGGGGGCAACTCTTATGTCGAAGTCACCAACAAATGAAGGATTGAACTCACCAACAAAAGCTTCGAGAATGTGTTGCACGCTCCCAAAATTTCCGTCAACCTTTTCTCTGTGTATCAGATGAAAAATTTTGGCACCAGAAAGAAAGTCATATTCACACCAAATTTTGTGGAAATCCATGACATGCAAACCAACTCCAGGGTTGCTACCGTTGAGGTAAATCATTAGTCTAGATTGTATACTTTTTCTGAATGCATTGAACCTAATTCTTCTTTACTACTTACTCATGCCGATGAAAGTAGTAGGATATGGCATGAAAGGTTTGGACATTTGAATTTTAGATACATGCAAAATATTAGCATGAAAATATTAGTTGATGGTCTACCAAACATCCCTTTCTCCAAGGGAGTATGTGAGGGATGTGTTTATGGAAAACACTCTCAAGAGAAATTTGACAAAGGAAAGTCTCAGAGAGATTCTACACCTTTAGATATGATCCACAGTGACCTTATGGGTCTTTTTCCACATCCATCCATCAACAAAGCAAGGTTTGTTCTCATTTTTGTTGATGATTTCTCACATTTTACATGGATTTACTTTCTCAGGCAAAAATATGAGGTCTTTCAACACCTTAAAGATTTCAAAGCCCTGGTTGAGACACAATCCGAAAAGAATATCAAAGTCTTTTGAACTGATAATGGGGGAGAGTATGTCGATCATGAGATCCATGATCTTTACCATGAGGCAGGGATTCAATTGCAGCACACAGTTCCCTATACTTCGTAACAAAACATAGTTGCCGAGTAGAAAAACAGATCTCTAAAGGATATGGAATCTTGCATGTTGCATGCAAAGTCATTACCATAGATACTATGGTTAGAAGAACTTAATTGTGAAACATAAATCCAAAACATATCTTCCCATAGATCTGTCAAGGATAAGACCCCCTACGAGGCTTGGAGCGGCCTCAAACCAGAAGTGACCCACTTTTGTATTTTTGGTTGACGTGCATGGGCCCGTATTCCCTCTAAAAAGAGGAAGGCACTTGATCCATTGAGAACTAACTGTATTTTTGTTGGGTACCTCGATGATGTGAAGGGATATAGACTTATTGAACTTTCCTCGGATTGGCTCATCATTGAGAGAAGTGTCCAATTTGAGGAAAGTGTCTCGCATGTACCTCAACAGTCGCATGCATACACTTTCATTATTCCACCTCTCCGAGATGATGAGCATGCATATGTTGACTCTTATTTAGATGAGAGTTATGATTCAGAGGACTCAGATGATTCAAATATAGAGTCAGTATAGTCAGATACAGAGTTAGAGAATCCAGATGCAGTTATAGAGCCAGAGCAGAGGCCCAAGTGGGCACAAACTACTCTTCGGGATGCAGGGGATCTCATTAGTGATACACTCGATACTAGGAGGATTCGATATGATTTAGAGGAGCCTCCTATTGCATTCACTACCACTAAAACATTTCCCTCCAGAAATATTTTCTTGGTTCAATATTCAGATCCACAACCTTATGGAGAGGCTACTGGAAATCCCTTTTGGGAATCCTCCATGCAGGAGGAGTACAACTCCCTCCTCGAGAACCAGACTTGGGATCTAGTTCCCGTTCCTTCTGGGAGGAAAATTTTTAGATGCAGATGGGTCTGTAGGACCAAGAGCACAACGGATGGACATTTTGGCAGATACAAAGCAGGGCTTGTTTCCAAAGGCTTTTAGCAGGTGCATGGTATTCACTATCATGATACCTTCGCTCCAATAGCGAAGATGGATTCCATACGATTGGGACTTTCCATTGCGGAAACCAAGGGATGGGAAGTCCATTAGATGGACATGAATAATTCATTTCTTCACAATGATCTCTCTGAGGATATCTAAATGAAGCATCCCTAGGGATTTATGCAGGACTCATATTTGGTCTTTCGACTGAAAAGGTCTCTTTATGGCCTCAAGTAGGCTCCGAGGGCATGGTATGCCAAGATGGACTCCTACCTATTTTCACATAACTTTGTACATTGTAAATCAAACCTAAATGTCTACATGATCAAGATGGTTGATTCACTTCTACTCTATATGTTGATGATTTGTTGATCACTGGTTGCTCGACTTCAATGATTGTTGCAGTGAAGAGGATTCTACATGACATGTTTTTGATGATGAACATGGGTTCGCTATACTTCTTCCTTGGACTTGAGATCAGTCAGGATGCATCAGGCATCAAATTATCTCAGGCCAAGTATGCACAAGATCTTCTTGAGAGATTTCACGTGAAAAACTGCAAGTCTACTTCGACTCATTTCCTATCAGGAGTCAAACTTGAGGATGGCAGGGAGACTCCATTGGTTGACAACACATTGTACAGAAAACTAGTGGGGAGCTTGTTGTTTCTCACACACTCTAGACCAGGCCTATCCTATGCAGTTGGTGCAGTTTCCAGGTTCATGCAGGAGCCGCATGAGCTACATTGGAAGGCTGCAAAATGTATCCTTCGATACGTACAAGACACCATCACCTTTGGGATTCATTATGCAACATAATCTACATTAGATCTCATCGGTTTTACTAATTTTGACTGAGCTAGCAATAACACTAATCGCAAGCCAACATCTAGTTACTCACTTAGTCTTGGTTTCGGGCCTATCTGTTGGTCGAGCAAGAAGCAATATTCCATTGCTCTCTCTTCAGCTGAGGTAGAGTACAGAGCGGTAGTTAATATAACCATTCAGGCTATGTGGCTACAACATTTTCTCACTGAGTCTGGCATTCAGTTTCATCGACCAATCGTCATCTGGTGTGACAACTAGAGCACTATGAAGTTCTACAAAGATCCAGTTTAGAGGTAGCTTACGAAGCACATCGATATCCACATGCACTACATTTGGGACTCAGTACATGAGGGGATGATTGACCTATAGTTCTGTCCTTCAGCAGAACAGATGAAAGACATGTTCACCAAGACCTTGACTGAGTAGAAGTTCCATTCTCTGCGAAGTCATCTTGGAGTGAAGGACACAGTTTCCTACAAACTGTAGTTCTTCTTTTTACATACATTGTACCTTGAGGGGGGGTTTTTTTTTTTTTTTTTTTTTTTTTTTTTTTTTTTTTTTTTTTTTTTTGGTACCTAACATGGCCTTGTTGGGCAGTGTATATTTTGTATTTGGGTGCCTAACATGGCCTTGTTGTTGGGACCCATTCTTTATTTTCACCATAGTGATGTTCAGGGGGAGTGTTAGAGTTACTCCACACACACCTAGTTTTTATTTTTCCTAATTTTTTTCCTTGTTTATTAGTCATAATTAGTCATTATCCAGTCTCCTATATTTTAGGAGAGAATATTCCACCTGGAGAATATTCTCTTTCAGTTGACACTTCAGTTTGACTAATTGAGTTGAGTCTAGATGTTTCATTGGTTTTGTCACCATGAAACATTGGGATCATCACCATGTTAATGTGCACTTTCCTTGGGATCATCACCATAATGGCACATTACCCTTGATTCCTTGATATACTCCTCACTACACTCTGTTTCAGTCAGTTAACTGAAGACTAGTTGACTAGTTAACTCAGTTAGGTGGAAGTTCACTCCCGTAACTACCTGAGAGACTAAAATAGGTGGAATTTCATTCCCGTAACTCATGGTGTGTGTCCAAATCACTCTATACCACCACTATGGTGCATTGGTTCTCCTTCAATGCACATTCATTGAGTTATACCGAGTATATCATGTGTAAATTATTCATTATTCATTACGGTTAATGAGAATTCTACTATTCTTTCTCTCCTTCTTCTTTCTCAATTTCTCTTTGCAAATTTGTTTAGTATTTTCTATCTAGATATATTATGTGAAGGTTCAACGCATTTACAATCTTTTCCCTGTCAGAGAAATTATGAACAAATAAATAACCTTCTAGCTGATTTAACCATTTTTCTAGGGAATCCACGTCTATCTATCCTTCAAATATGTGAATATCAAAATTAACTTGTACCTTGAAAGGAAAGGTGGCTCCAAAGTGGTCGCTTGATGAATATTCACATGTATTTATCCGAAGGCGTTGAAGGATGTGGGAAAAATTCTCCATCATTTTGTCCCTCTGTTGTGTGAGAGCCTACTCAAGGAACATATTAATAGAATCATATGCTCTGTCATTTTTATTTTCTTTCGGCATGGAGGGTTTCTTGGATGTGCGAGAGTGATCATATTCAAGAGAGATAATCTTGAGACCCAACTTTATATACTTGAACCTCGTTTGGGACATGCACTGAAAAATGATCAAGAGCAGCCTGCTCTGATACCACTAATCCATATTATTTTCGGCATGAAATGAGAGAAGAGATATAGGAAATAAATGTACAGAGATATCTCGGATACCAATAATATAACAAAAATTTATCAGAGATGCAACCATAAACACAAAGATACATTAATACACAATTTTCTATTAATGAGCGAAAATGTACAAAGACTGTAAAAATACAGAGTGAAAGATTCACTAGAATGATGGCAACTTATCTCTGAGAAGAGATGTGTCCTCTTCTCGCATTCACAAGAATATGATTTTACAATGAGGCTCCAAAGGCCTTTTTATCATAAATAAAATCTGAAACCCTAACACTAGAAGATGAAAACACAAGAGTTTTGTGGACCCCGTTTTGGGTAGTTTGGTGTATCAACTTCCCCGGTGGGTAACTTTGGCATATGTTCTCTGTTCAGGGCGCGCGATAGCTCGTTGGAAAGGTATCATCAAGGAGATTCATTTTGGGGGCTCAATCAGAGACTTTTACTAGAATCTCAATCCCAAAAAATATTCATTTAGGCCCTAAAAATGGCCCCAGAAGTTAAAAACTGCTAAAAATAGTAAATTACCAAAATTGCCAAAAAATTATTTTGAGCTAGTTGGGAAAGGTGGGTGGCCATCGATATCCGCCGAGATTAATCCTACCTCCTTAGGAATAAATGGTCCCCAATGCGTTGAGTTCCTGGGGGAGAGGGAAAAACATTTGTTGGAACTGTCTCTTGATGAGTTTCTTTCCTTGTTGGAGAAGTTGTGTTGCTTAGCTTGTTGAAGGTTGTCACAAACTTGTGGCTGGAGGGGTTGGACATTTTTAACCAGTATGAATACATGAGATTCCTGTGTGGAGAAGAAATCTTTAAAATTTTCTACAATCTTTTTGACATGCTTATGTTGGATAGAAGGTGCTCGGACTGAGGCTATAATGGTGTTCTTCTATTCACACTTTGAACAGACTATGAAGAAGCTGAATTTTGTAGTATGAGATACTACCTTGCAACACTGTTTAGGTGGGACAATCATCAAAATTAACTCTTGTATCTTGTAGAGATGACCCCCCAGAGTAACAATGACACTAAGAGGTCGAGACTCATAAATAACATGGTTCTTCCACATATATGGTTGGCCCAAGAGAACATCACATACATCCATGGGGGAAACATCACATAATACCTCATACTTGAAGGGATAGATTCCATATGACAATCAACATTGTTGGGTGACACGAAGATATCATCCCTGGCAAGGCCACCTGATGTTGCATGGCTATGGGCATGGTTTTGTCGACAATCCCAATTGTTTGACAACCTCTGCTGAGATGAGGTTCTTATGGATTTCGTTATCAACAATAAAATGTAGCGGGATCCCCGTCACCCACAATTTTGAATGAGAAAGGAACTCCCCCTCTTCAGAATATATTGGTTCTTCTGGTTGAATTGTTGTGATTGCAACAATAACGGTGGGGTCTGTGTCGATAATTTACCTTCTATCAGTATTTTCCGAATCATATTTTGAATCATGATTCAACTCCTTGTCTTTAATCTCGGCCACCAATCACTGTTTTGAGCAACATTAATCAGTGTTGTGCCATGGGATTTTGTGGAAATCACACCATTTTCTAGTGTCCTTCTTCGTCTTTCCATGACCCTTCTTTTCCTATGGCTTGGACTAGATTTTGGGATGTTTTTTTTTAGGGACGTGTTTATCATAATTTGGTTGTTGCTGATTTTCAGACCTAAACTTCCATTTGTTCTGGTGCTTAAAATTATTCTCTATTTTAACAACATATCGATAAGCAGAACCAAGTGCTGAGTTGTCCAGAAAATCCATTTCAATTTGTATGAATCTGTGTACAGCCCCACCTTATTTCAGAACCAAATGTCGTTCAGAGTCTTTGATACCCATCTTCGTAAACAAGGTATGAAAGGTATTGGTGAATTACCAAACTTCTTGGCCCCTGTCTTCCTGTTGTGTGGTCCATCTCATGTATTGGTCCTCATAGTTTCCAATAGGGTAATATTGTTCCTTTACTGCAGGGATGATTTTAAGGATGGAAATTTATTTTAAAATGTAGAAACCTTGTTGAATCTTACTAATCCTTAATATTCCAACTATAAAATGTTTGGCGATATTTTTGTAAAAATATTCAAATTTATAAGGATTTTATTTAGTTTGTATAACATTTTAGCGATTTTTAAGGTAAAATGATTTTATCCTATAGAATTTGGGCAAATCATTTTTTGAATAGCGAATCTTGTTTTTGGAAAAACCATGGAAAATTAGCCCATGAGCGAAATTTATCCCCTAAAAGCATCCATGCTTTACCACATCCACAAAAAAATACCCAACTGGGCTCGACCCCATATATTCCAGAATCCTCTGTGGAACTTTTCTTGCAGTAATTTTCCCACCAATGTTTGAAATGGGGGAGAGCCTTAAGGAGTGCGAAGGTGATCTTTTCCCTGTCAGAGAAATTATGAACTGAGCAATAACCTTCTAGAAGATTTTACCATTTTTCTAGGGCATCCACATCTATCTGTCCTTCAAATATGGGTATATCAAAATTAACTTGTACCTTGAAAGGAAATATGCCTCCAAAGTGGTTGCTTTATGAAGATGCACATTTTTTTATTGGCAGACATTGAAGGATGTGGAAAAAATTCTCCATCATTTCATCCCTCTGTCACGTGAGAGATTTCTCAAGCAACAAATTAATAGAATTGTCTGCTATGTCGTTTTTCTTTTCTTGCACCATGGAGGGTTTCTTGGAGGTGAGACATAAATTTCCTTCAATATAGACAAGATCGAGACCCAACTTGCTATACTCAGACCTCGTCAGGGACATGCAATGAAAAATGATCAAGAGCAGCCTACTCTGATACCACTAATCCGGATTATTTTCAGCACAAAATGAGAGCGAAGATATAATAAAGCAATGTGTAGAGATATCTTGGATACCAATAATATAACATAAATTTATCATAGATGCAACCATAAAAATAGAGATACAATAATACACAATTGTCTATTAATGAGAGAAAATGTACAAAGACTGTAAAAATATAGAGTGAAAGACTAATTAGAATGGTGGTAGCTTATCTTTGAGAAGAGATCTGTTCGCTACTCGCATTCACAAGAAGATGATTTTGAAATGAGGCTCCAAAGGAACTTTTTTCATAAATAAAATCCAAAACCCTAACCACGAAAGATGAAAAGACAATAGTTTTGTGGACTCCATTTTGGGTAGTTTTGTGTATCAACTTCCTGGGGGCATAACTTTGGCATACAATCTTCGTTTGGGGCGCATGATAGTTCGTTGGAAAGGTATTATTGAGGAGATTCATTTTGGGGTCTTAATAAGATCCTTTGGCTATAATTTAGAAGCTATATCCCAAAAAATAGTAAATTACCAAAATTGCCAAAAACATGTTTTTAGCCAGTTGGAAAAGGTGGGTGGCCACTAATATCCAGCTAGATCAACCTTGCTCTTGTGTTGTTCTAGATAGCCTTTTATTTCTTTGATATTTTCATTCTTCTCTCCTCTTGTCATTGAGAAGCGTGATCCCGAAAAACCTTCATTTAGGCCCTCAAAATGGCCTCGGGAGTAAAAAACTGCTAAAAATAGTAAATTACCAAAATTTCCAAAAACCCGTTTTGAGCCGGTTGGAAAAGATGGGTGGACCATGATATCTACCTAGATCAATCCTCCCTCCTTAGGAAGAAATGGTCTCCATTGCATTGAGTTCCCCGGGAAGAGGAAAAATCGTTTGTTGAATCTACATCTTGATGAGTTGCTTGCCTTGTTGGAGAAGTTGAGTTGCTTAGATTGTTGACGGTTGTCATGAACCTATGGCCAAAAGGGTTGGACCTTTTTAACCAGTCTAGCTACATGAGATGCTTGTGTTCAGAAGGAATATTTACACTTTTTTTCAATCTTGTTGACCTACTTCTGTTGGATAGAAGGTGCTTGGACTGAGGCTGTAGTGGTGTTCTTTTGTTCATGCTTTGAATAGACCGTGAAGAAGATGATTTTTTTAGTTTTAGATACTACCTTGTGGCACTATTTAGGTAGGACAATAGTCATAATTACCTATGGTATCCTGCAGAGATGAATCCCAATAGTAAAAATGACACTATGGGGTCGACACTCATAAATAACATGGCGCTTCCACATATATGGCTGACCCAAGAGAACATCATAAACATCCAAGGGGAAACATCACATAATAACTCATCCTCGAAGGGTTGGATGCCATATGACAATCGACATTGTCGGCTGACACGAAGATATCATCCCTAGCGAAGACACACGATGTTTTATGGTTGCAGGTGTGGTGTTTTCAACAATACAAATTGTTTAATGACCTCTGTTGAGATGGGTTTCTTGTTGGAAGATTGGTTGTTGTCATTGATGTCAACCCTAGTCATGAGTTTTGGACCACAAGATTGATGAAGGTATTTGGACATGAAGGAAGATGCACATGCAGATACAACACCCATGGATGGATAGTATACATAATGTTGTTTCCTCTGGTATGTGGTACATCACATGGATCCTCATGGTTGAGGATCCATGAATTTTTGAAGATGACAAAGTGAATTGAAGAAGGAAGTACATGTAGGCCCTAAAGATAATTAAAGAAAATAATTACAAAATAAGAAAGTGTTAGGTCGGCCCGAATGTTAAAAGGAAGTGACATAAATGGTATAAATAAACATCATTATACATTCATTTGATACAAATCGAATTTCAGAGGAAATAAGAAGAAAAGAAGGCCAGATTTCAAGGGAGGATGAAGTCTTTTGGTGATGTGTTATAAGGTATGTTATTTTCAGGTCATCTTACCATTTTTGCTGTAACTTTTTTTCTAGAATGAGTCAGATGAAGAAATCACCATGGTATTGAGAAGACATATCAAGGTATGTCTGGTAAAATTTTATGCTCTTGATTCGCTATAATTATGGAGATACACTCTGTGGAAGATAGGGTTTGTGACTAGTCCTGAAGCTAGTCAATAAACAAGTGTTCCGGGTAAAATAGTCATAACTTCTTCATAGAGAATCCAAATGAAGTGGGACAAATTTCATTGGAAAGAGTACAGAATGTAGTTTCTTGTGTGTGAGTTTCAGAATCAGATGTTAATTATTAAGCGTGGGGAATTCTGTGCAAGTTCACTCTCTTAAATAGACCAGAATTGAATAAAGTCTACCATTCTTTCTATAACCTCTTTTTGGGGAGGACTCAAGGAGTGAAAATTGGAGGAGTTTCATAGAATACATCTATGCAATTTTTAATATGCACCACACTTATATTCCCTCTCCACATGAAGGGTTAGTCAAAACATAGGCACTTAGGAGGTTAAAAACCTTGTTTCTCTTCTTTTTTCTTTCATTTTTCCACATGGATGGCTTGTTTTGATTGTAAAAGTTAAGTTCAGATCATTTGATATCACATATATAATCACTTGCATTGGGACCAGAAATCAAACTTCAATCATTGAGTATGCTCTTCTCTCGCACCATAGAGCAATCTTGAGAATCAAAAAAACAATTGAGGGAAGATTTCATCTCCCTTAAAAATAAAATATTTAGGAGATGAAAAATCCCCCCTAAGGCCCCTCTTAGTTTAGTTTTTCAAACATATTAAATTTGTAAGGGACCATACATGCCCACATGTTGCAAAATATAGGATATTTTTGAAACTACTTTCTTAGTTTACATCACTAGGGGAGTTTAAAGATTATTGTAACGGGCCCATACATGCCCACATGCTCTCAATCTAGGATAGTCTTTTGAATCTTTCTTAGATTAAATCACATTAGGGAGTTTAAAGGATTAATTAAGGACCCATATGTCCACATGTTAGTTCCTTAGGGACTTTACAATTCCACAAGGTTGTACAAATGGAATCTAGTAAGATAGGTAATCAATACTTGTAAGGACCACACGAAGTCCACATGTTGCAAGGTGACAACTAACTTATTAAAAATTTGGTACATTTTATCACTTGCTCACACACAAAGTCACCACTCACTCACATAATTTCATCTTGAATTGTGGAGGTTGAAGTAGGTTTCCTCCAAATGGATTTTGAAATGTCCCACTATTTCTTGAAGGAATTATCCACTCCCACTTAATTCAAACGAGTTTGATTCACACCCCCAATCTCTTAAACAACCACACCTAAAATTTTCTAAAAACTCACTAAGTTTTCTTCCACATGAGGTGCCAAAATAATTTTTTAGTCTAAGTAGGATCTCGGGGATATGCATCCAAATAAATCCCCTTTATCTGGTTCCCACATCTTCAAAACATTAGAAGTTGACAAATAGGGAACTTTAAAATCCTCCAAGTCAAGTGTTCCTACACCATAAGGTAGAGATATACACATGAAGGGTTGAAGGCCAAGGTCTGGTTGTTCATAGCATTGGACCCATTTCTCAAGCCAAAAATCTAAATGTCGCACTTTGACTGAGGTACCTAGTGGCCAAATTTTAGGATATATACCCAAGTTGAAATTGTGGGCTGCAATTGCACCTTGATCAAATTTTGTGTGCCTATTGGGAAATATCGCTAGCTCTTTCGGGATATGCACCCTCTATCACTAGTTCCTCTTTTGGTGGCTTCAGACCCCACTGTTGAGTGCTATTGGAAGGTCCAATTCTATTTTGAGAGGAAGGACGTTACATCTTTTTTGGACATGAGAATTTGTTTTATTTGTTCTCCCATGCAAACAAAATCCACCTACCCACATATATGCTTCTTTTGAATTGATTTATGTATGATGTTCTTGTGATTACACGTGATTTTGAGATATATTGTGAAGGTCCAAAAGTATGCAAAGACTCTTCTTAATTTTATTTCTCTCATCACCATTCACACACATTCACTTTTCTAGTCAGACATCATAGGGGACCCACAAAATCCTCGTCGTTCCATATGCGTGTAGAACCTCCCTCCTCTTTTAGGAGGAATTCCTAGTCTTGCCAACTCATAGGCTCAACCCTCTCAAACCCCTGTGAGTGCTACTATATTGGGGTCATCCTTTCTTGGTTCCACTTTACTTGGGTCCACTTCCCAAGGTCAACCATCCACTATCTCTCCTTTACAAGGAAGCAGGGGGAAAACTTTGTTTCAAGGAGGAAGTACAACCCCACCCACCCCCCTCAAGGGTCAGGTTCACAGACCACTCACACCATGGTTGGAACTAATCCTCCATCACCACTCCAAATGCCATACTTGGCTTCCCTCAACATACCGAATCTAAGTAAGATGACCAACGATCCTATATTGCACGACCCCACATGGCTTGCAATGCCTACTAAACTACCTTCGAACATTCCCAAGTTCGAAGGAAAGGAGGGAGAAGATCCTGCCAACCATGTCATGACCTTCCACCTATGGTTCTCTTCAAACAACATCATGGACGATTCCGTCCAATTAAGGTTATTTCAGCTCACACTCATAGGCCCATTAGCCTAAGTGGTATGTAGACGAAAAATCAAACTCCCATGTGAATTTTGAATAATTGGCCCATACATTCTTGACCTTCTTTCAACTACCAATCTTCCATGAAAATGGTTTCAAACTTCTCTCTGATTTTAAACAAACCTCAACCACACATATTACTGATCACATTCATGAATGGCGTTAATGACATGGTTTATGCAAAGCACAAACCACCAAGCAACAATGCCTTGATTAGTTTCTCAGATCACTCGTCCCTCTCCTTACCAAAGATGTGGCCTCCACCTTCCCCCAAAGTGAAGAGGAAGCCATCAAAAAATCTCAACAGTACGATCTCATTTATTCACAGTCAGGATACTTATATATGGTACTACCTGATGCCTCGAGACCCGTACCATTAAACCAAGACAAACCTGGGATGTCTCACTCAATGGATGGATTAATTGGTACCAAAACACACCATAACTCGTACACCCAACCACTCCATATGTACGATACACCCAAATATCCATCGATATATGGAGGACCCCTTTGTTATCCTCCTCCCCCTTATCAACAAACATACCCTATTTTCCTCCCTCCACCCATAAGTGGGCCCTCGTTGGCACCCATGATTCACCTGGTTGTTCAACCAAGTTTTGGTACCCCCTCTACCTCAGCTTACACCATGAGTACTAGTGAAATTATTGTGCCTTCCCATGAACCTTACTGGTCATTACCACAAAATAATGCATACTTTCCATTTCTTATCCCTCCACAACCCATTGCTCCTCCACAAGGACAACCACACGTTGGGGTTAACTTTTTTTAGCCCTCTCCCATTCAACAATTTCAAAATTTTGAACAACTGAATATAAAAAATATGACCCATCAATTGAATAATGCCAAAAAGAAAGGAAAAAATTGAAACAATAATAACCCAGGACCATGGGGAAACAACCCCCAATAGAACCAACCTACTGGGGGCAACCAGAATCAGGGGAACCATAACACCCAAGGGGGAAATAACAAAAAAATCCAAGGGAGGAACAACAACAACCTCTAGACAAACTTCCCTTGTGCCCTTTGTGGTGAGCACAATCATTATACTCACCATTGCCCCAAATCCCCGACTTCAAATGAATGAAATATTCCATCAATGTGCCACATCCTCTAGTGCCGCTTGCCCCTAAGCAGGCCCCACAATAGTATTTGCAACAACCACCCTTGGTTGTGTTGTAAAACCTTATTCCACATCAAGGTGTGATGAATACCTAGGAGGAAATTCACCCTACCCCACCACAGATGGGATAGTATCAAAACCCTGGGAATTCGGTGGATCGCATTATCGTCCTCACTAGTGAAGAATAATTTCTTCTACAAACGCATAGTCGTCAATACAACACACCCCCTGAATCTACTCCCACCACTTTGGAGGCATCTCCAGTTACAATGGATAACCTTTGATGATTCCACACCCTAACACTGAACCACCCATTTGGATTCCTCACATCCCATTACAATGGAATGTCAACAACCCTTAGGCTAGGGTGGCACACAATTACAATTTGGTCGATGACTTGGCGCAATATCCTGAAGCCATGTTAGTCTTGGAAGTCCTCCAAACCTCTCCCACTCAATGGAAATCATTTATTTCCACCTTGGGGGAAGTCAACCCTGTTGATACTAGACTCATCACATTTGATCTAGATAATGGGTAACCCCATCTCCTTGCTTTGGTATCTTTCCAGATACCAGTCAAAATTTGGAACATCACGGTTCATCGATGCATCATTGATGAAGGTTCATCCACATGAATCATGTCCAAAATAGTATGGCGGAAACTTGGCTCCTCCGAGCTAATACCATCCGCCATCACTTTGAGAGCTTATGATGGATGACCATCCTCTCCTGAAGGGATCTTTCAAAATGTACCCATTGAACTTAGGGGAAAAACCATTCTTATTTACATTGAGGTTATCGACGCCCCGCTCAATTACAACATCTTGTTTGGACGTAGCTACATGTACGCTATGAACGTTGTGTCCTCTTCTGTGTTTCAAATGATGATGTTCCCCCATTGCAGGAAGATCATCCCCATCGACCAAGTCTCACATTATGAGCCCAACTCTTCCTCCAACATCGATAACATCCTACCTCTTGTCCACACTAATTCTTATGCCTACCCACTCATAGATATGTACCCCATAATTTTCAAGGACCCATCCTTGCTCGGGACATACCATGGAGCACCACTTCTCATACATAGCTCAACACAAGTGTGTTTCGTATCTTCCGATGGAATTGAAACTCGAGATACCATCCCTCCCATAGAGGCTTCTCCACCCCTCGAGGCCCCACTAGTGGATGAAACCCTACCAAAAAAATTACCTGAGAACTTTATGACACATCTTAACCTTGTTTTCACCCTTTCCCAAAGAAAAATCACGGTTTGGGAGACCATCCCCCAAACCATCACTCAAATCCCCTTCTTCTACCCCCCACCGAGTGTACAAGATTTTCAGGTATTCACCACACTTACCCTTCCTAACATAGTTCTTTCCATTCCATTATGGTATCTACACACACTCATGATGGTCCCTCAACCATCTCTCCCTCCCCAATATGAGGGAATCCCAATGCAGATTCCAATACTAACTTCAACCGCACCATCCTCACCCCCACTTACTAGCACCACTGCAATGGTTGGGGGAAAATGGAAGAATAATGATCCCACCGCTCCACTTCCTCGCCGAGTTCAACCTCCTTGTGCACTATTTGAGAAAGAAAGATACCCCACAAATAGATGTCCCTCTCTCCCCGAGTTACACAATCTGATCCAACTCCCTCAAACGACCACATCACCCGTCGCTTCACCAAGCACACCTAGTACTACCACCACATCCCCTACAATAGGCATTAAAGGGCTGCAAACCAAATTCACATGTGCCATATGTTCAGAGTATGGCCACTATACTCACCATTTCCCTGCACTACCTCAGTTTCGACAGACACTAACGACAATACGTCAAAGTTTTCAGCAAGACTCCTCTCCCTCTACATCGTTGAGTAACCAAGTCACTGACATCCATTATGTCACGACATCAGTCAATGAATGGATGAGGTTCCCTTGCTCTCTTTGTGAATCACTTAATCCTTTTAGGTGCCAATGTCCTACGATCATTGAATACATGCGTCGTCAAATGGCCCTTATTCAAAATCCTCCAACCACCCCACTTCCGGTGGTACCCATGATTACCCCTACTCCATCTCCATATGTTGTTCATATTATCTCTCATAGGCCTGAGGCACTTCCCACTCATCCATGGTTCATTGATAGCCTATATGAGGATTTTCCCCCAAATCCCCCCAATTCTCCAGTTCATTTCCCCCCTGAAAATCTTACGCCCAACCATATTTTTAATCCACAATATCTAGACATTTGGTTTATTTCAAGAAAGTCATTGCACCATTATTGTGATACCCCCTCTACCTATTCACCACCTGAATATAACCACACAGTGCCCGTCACCAATGTTACTTTGCTGGATCCCCTATATTCTTGCATGTTCCACTGCGATGAAGATATCCTCGAGGAACTA
The DNA here is from genome assembly GCA_010110895.2 of Picea sitchensis. Classification (NCBI taxonomy): domain Eukaryota; kingdom Viridiplantae; phylum Streptophyta; class Pinopsida; order Pinales; family Pinaceae; genus Picea; species Picea sitchensis. The sequence goes on along the minus strand of SNQJ01S0050405.1, from coordinate 23,241 downwards.
ACTACACCCAATTTCCGATGGAATGCACTCCATCATAGAGGGATTTTTCTCTCATGGGAATGCTTTGAACCTCTTAGCCAAGGCTCCATCTGTGCAATTGAAACAAAGGATTTCATCCCATCAGGGAATATAAACTAGTTCAACAACCATATCCCTGCCCTTGATGCTTTTGAAGAAGGCAACATGGCCAATAGTTCCCCCACTGTCAAAGTTGACATCTCCGCCAAACCAAGAGCCATAGAGGAAATCACCATTGGCGTCACATGCTCCCCTAAAGAACTTACAGCTTACAAAGCTCTCTTCCAGGAATATCGGGACATTTTTGCCTGGTCATACACAAATATGCCCAGCCTTGATCCTTCGATTGTCGAACATCGTATAGACACATGGTCTGATATCACACATGTACGTCAAAATCAATGTCCACTACACCCATCCAAAGCAGCGACCATCAAAGTCGAAATTGAAAAACTACACGCTGTCAGGTTCATATACCCCATCGCATACACATCATGGGTCTCCAACCCCATCCCCGTTAACAAAAAATAGGGCACCATTCGTTTTTGCACTGAATTTCCCGATCTCAACCACACTTATCCCAAAGAAAACTTTCCTACACCTTTCATCAACCAAATTATCGATGACTACGCTGGCCATGAGGCCTTGTCCTTCATGGACAGATTCTTTGGCTACAATCAAATATAGGTCCACCCAACAGATCAATATAAAACTTCATTTACCACCCCATGGGGTACTTTTGTGTATCATGTCATGCATTTTGGACTCATTAATTCTGGTGCGACATTCTAATGGGCCATGACCTATGTTTTCCATGATATCGCTCGTGTCATGCTCACTTACCTGGATGACCTCACTGCTCGATCCAAGAAACAAACAAAACATCTATATGAATTACGAGTTGTCTTTCAATGGTGTCGTTAGTAAAATACCTGCTTGACCCCCCTCAAGTCACAACTGGACGCCTCCTTGGGTTCATCATCTCCCAACGCAGCATCAAAGTGGACCCCCTCAAGGTCCAAGCCATCACATAAATTCCACCACCGCAGAATTTGTGCCAACTGTAGAGCCTACAAGGCAAAGCCAACTTTTTATGATGCTTTGTCCCAGATTACACCACTCACACACAGTTTCTTTCACTTACTACATCATGACATCCCATTCCGATGAGATGAACATGCCCAAACCTCTTTTCATGATATTAAAGTGGCACTCTCCAATGCCCCTTTGATTAGTCCACCCGACTATGATCGTGACTACATCCTCTAATTATAGGCCTCAACCATCTAAGTAGAATGAATTCTCATCCAACTTGGGGATGATGGCCGTGAGCACGTTATTTACTACATTATTAAAAACCTTTCAGGACCACCCTTGATATAGAACCAGGAGAGAAACTCACCCTCGCAGTAAAAAAACTGCGTCATTATATCTTGCTTCGTACTACCAAAGTCGTGGCAGATTCCAACCTCATGCAGTACTTGCTAATTCGATGAACAATTAATGGTAATTTTTCCTGATGGATTGCCATCCTTCAGGAGTATGACCCAGAGTTTTCAACTCCCAAAAGAAAGAAAGAACTAGTTCTCGCTGAATTCATGACATCATTCCCATCAAATGCTACCAGTTCATCTATCAATACGAATTTTCCCGATGAACACCTATTCTACATCCCCTCTAATGACCCCTAGTATGGCGACCTTCTCTTCTACCTTCGAACACAAAAGTTTGGGTCTCACCTCTCTCGAGACAATCTTCGGCGCATTCGCCATCAGGCCCCCCACTATCTCCTTATTGGTGACATCTTATATCGAACACCATACTTTGTTGATGTTGCTAGAAAAAACAGGACCACAGAGCAATAAACTAAAACAAATGCGGAAACAAAACACAGAAGATACACAATACAAGAGAGACACAAATTTACGTGGTTCACCCAGTGTGGGCTACG
>SNQJ01S0050405.1:4597-19026 GCA_010110895.2 Picea sitchensis | reverse complement strand
TGTAGTAATGAGAAAGGACGTTATGTACCTTGGAATGATCAAGTGGAATGATAATATAAGTCTAAATATAGGTGATGAAGGGTATAATCATGGCAAAAAAATATGGGCAAAAAGGGTACAATATATGGTCCTAACATACCCCTCATTGATGAAGCAACACCTTCCAATCTGAGAACAACTGAAGTAGGAGAACAAAGGGAAAGTAATAAATCAAATATAGAGAAACTAACAAAAGTAATAAAGAAGACAACACTTGAATTGAAACTTGAAGTTTCAACCAAGATCTATGATGGAGATCTTGACTTGGAAAGGATGCACTTGGACAAGATGGAAGAGATAATGAAAGATTATTCACTTTGGAGAGAATATCAGGATCATATGGAAGCTCAAAGGTTTCCACCATCATAGGAATTTTGTAACTAATTTGTTTTGTATTCTACAATGTCTAGTTGGTCATCCCAACAGGAATACAAAGAGGTGTACCCTAACTGTCCTCTGTCATAAATCAGTTTTAGAATGTAAACAATCACTCTTATTTTATAAAAGAGTAGACTTCAATTAAGAGAGAGATTTTGGATGTATGAATAAAAACAATAATTTTACTATATGAGGAATAGACCAAGAGACACCTATGGAATTTTGGTAACAAATATGTGCAATTGATATTATTCTTATTGTGTGTGTTTCTTTATGAATTTGTGGATTATGGATTTGTGAATTTATTCCATTCCATGTTCTGTATTTTCATATTACCATCATTTCTTTGTGAAAACAACAATGATATAATAAGTAGGTGAAATAACTTATTGTTTTCTGCTTGTTATATTATCACTTTAACATACTCCTTGTATTAATGAATTAATTCTTATGCAAGTAGTATTACTTTTTCACTGTACTCATTTTAGCAATCTGCTCCTAATCATGATAGTTTAGTTTAGATTAGAATTGAATCTTAGTATAGTATTAAATAACATTCAATAGTTTAGTTTTGAGTTTTTAATTCATTTGAGAACCTTTGGTTCTCATATTCATATTTAGATAATAAATTATAGTGTCAAACAGGCCAATATTTTGGTCAAAAATGCTATCTCAAATTAGAGTGAGTATAATTGGGACTTGTCATCAGCAATTATCCCTTACAAGCTCAACATGAAATTTGGAACCATCAACACATGGGAGACCCACAATGGAGGAAGAGATGAAGATTCTTCCGAAGATCTTCGACCTGTCATCTTGCTATCCTTTTTATCTGCTCCTAATGAACATTTCCTTTTTTCTGAAACATAAGCTTCTATCTTCACTTTTATTTTCAATTTTTTTGAAAATAGGGAAAACATCCCAGTGTTCAGTTGCATTGGGGTTGAATTTGGCCAACATGATGGCATCCAAAATAAACTGAAAGATATTCTCTAGTAATCTATTATCTGAATCCAAGTGAAATTTCCGCAAACTAACTCGATTTAATATAGAATACATTTCCTAAGGTCCACTTCTATTTGGACCCACACCACATCCTCAGATCTCGTAAAGGCTAGGGTTTCAAATTAGCACCCATCCATATACCCTAGTTCAACTTAACTTTCAAGGTTAGGAGAATCCAATTTTTTATCTTATGTTATTTATTTCTATTGTTTTTATTTTATTTTTATTTATTTAATTATTTATCCGAACATGACATTATTTTATTACTTTTATATAATTTAGCATTCAAGACTTTAACCTTTTGAGAATTTAACCATTAAGAGAATTTGATTATATTTTGGTATTTTTAGGCATGAGATTTCAGATATACGTGTACATGGATATGTTATTTTCTATTTTCCTCTAGATTCCGGGACAAAATATCTACATGGGGTCAAGTATCCATGCCTACCATAAATCCACACAAAAACTACTAAGGGGTGGGAAAACAATATAAACTACTTAAGTCAATTCTCACCATGCATGTGGGGTAATTATTTATGTCTTATGAGATCAACAGTCCAAATTAACCCCACAATTAGATCAACAATTGTTGAGAGTTAACTTTAGCAAGCCATAACTCACGTTTAAGGAGGCTAAATTAGTCAAGAGAGGGTTCATTGGAAAGATAATGGGTAGGAGAACATGTTAGAAGAGAAATCTGAGCCGAATGAACAACATAAATTCCTAGAAAATTCAAGGAAAAGGGAGGCATAAATTTAATTAGAGATGGACTGTGCAATGTTCAACTAGACATATCTCGAGTTATGGGTGGTCAAATCAGGTGTGATATGGCTTGTTGTAAAGATAGAGAAATTAATAATATGTTGGTTGGATCCCTGTTTTGATATTGATAGCAGAAATGCCCAAAATAATTCAATAACATAACAGGATGCAACTGAGTAGAGACGAGGATATTTCAATTAAAAGTGACTCGTAGACTTCTTAAAGAGAGAATATGGTGACCTTAAGAGTATTCTTAAATTTTGTTCCTAATTTGCATATATTCATTAATGAATATGTAGAATAAATTCAAATTGTATAATAGGACAAAATAAATAAGTCGAAGAGATGTAATTGGTGACAGTTAAAGAATGTGAAAGGTCTTGTTTTATAAAAGCAAACCATTGAATGAAAGAGGGACTTTTTTTCATTGTAGCTTCATATGGTACTATTATCTCTGATTCAATAAAGAGAAGAAGGAATTTTGGGATCATAAATGTTTGCATTGTATATGAGACTATTCTACATGGGTTGTTGTTTCGTGATTTTCTTGAATGATTTGTTATATGAACTATTTTTGTACATGTTATTTAAGATGCTTATGCATTTATGATTTCTAAATGGATATAGAGATGGTGTTTTAGGTGTAATCTATAACTATTTACATTTATATATATTTGATTATTGATTTCATATGTTACTATTTATCATGAACTATTTAGGCAACCAGTAATATCATATAATACTATATCTATATGTTATAATTGCTCCTACAGGATATGTTAGAAATAGTTAGATTAGATAATTTGCATTTTCTTTAATTAGATTAGATTTAGATTAGTATAATTCTTTGGGGGACAATTTACTGTCTTTCCATTTTTATTTTAATTCTTAGCAATAACCAGGCCCACATATTGTTCGGAATTTTCCATCCCAAACGAGACCGAGTCTAATTGGGACTCGCCATTGGGTATTTTCCCTTACCTTCTTGACAAGGAATTTGGACCCGTCAACAGAAACAACGCTAGAAGGAGGGCTAGATGACAAGTTGAGCCTTTGGATCCTTGTTAATTTTTTTTTTATTATTATTGATGGTTGCTTCCCAAATCCATTTATGGAGATGCATTTCCGGTTATGTACCTTGTAACACTCCTAAAAAAATTGTCAATCTCTTGTTGGAAATTAAATTTGATGGTGAGGGAGAGACATTTGCATATGAACATATTATTCAGTTCTATTTAAATTATATTTCTCATAATATTAATCATGAAGGTGTCATATGCAGGTTGCTCACTCTTACTTTTGAAGGTCGAGTTAACGTTGGTGTGAGACTTTCTCGACCACATCTATTCACACATGGGAACAATTTTTGTATACTTTTGAAAATTATAATTATGACGAATTGTGTGAAGAAATATTAGAGGTTAGAATGAAAAAAGATGAATCTTTAGAATTATTTTCTTTAAGGTTTATGCGCCTTCTATACAGATTTCATTTGGATGATATTCCCTTTGTTAGGGAATTGATTCTACATTTAACTTCTCTTTCTAATGAGAAAGATCAACTAGTGAGTCAACAATATGAATCATTCATTGATGCTAGTTTGCATATTGATTTGGATTCACATGAGGATGCTATGGATAGTAATGATCTAGTTGAACATCATACATTTATACCTTTCTACACTCTAGAAGATATAGTTTTGAAAGGACATGCTTTTTCAGAAGAATCATATGCATCCTCCCACCATTCCATTCCCCCCTTTTTTCCTAGTGATGACAAAGAACCCACTTTTGTAGCAAATTTGAGTTTATATTTTTTTGCAGCTGACACAAAGGAAGGATTTCTTATTGATAATGAGACACTTCAGGTCACGCCGATGGTTATGTGAATTTCTCATTGTCCTGGTCTATCTTTTCCCCCATGGGAAGTGGAGGAGGAAAATATGGAGAATCACGAGGAAAGTTGTCATGAGCCTGAAGATATAACAACTACCTCTATAATGGAACATATTGAATATGATTTAGGTGTTCATGTTTTTGGTGTGGAACATTGTTCCCTTATTTTGACTAAAGATATTCAATAAAAATTTCTTGGAGCCACCACCTCTGACCATATTTTCTCATTATCTCCCTGAGATCATTCTTGAACCCTCTTGTTTTTAAAATTTTGGTGATTTTCACATATCTTTTCCTATTGACGATAAAAATCAATGTGTCTTCGATTACATTTTATGTTCATATTTTCTAAAGGAGAAAGACATGAATACTTATCAATTAATCAAGGAAGAAAATTTGGACACGCAAAACATGAGATTTCTTTCAGAAAGGAACAAATTAGAATTTATATTTGTTGGTCATTATTTTTGTACTATTATAACATCTCCTAGTTTAAATGATAAAGATCAAGAATATTTTCCTGTAGTTATTGAATTATTTATTCATCCTTCTTGTTCTGAAAATTGTGTCGATTTTCTCATCTCTCCTAACCATGAGTATACTTTCGAAGATATCTCATGTTTACATATTTTAGAGGAGAAAAGTAACAATGTTGATCAATTAACTTAAGGAGAATACATAACAATCAATGAATACCATTTTATCAACAACATTTGATATCTTGCTCACAAAAGGGAGAAGGTTTTGATTGTCAAACAATTCCCAGCATGGAGCCTACCAATTCAAAATTAAAACCAATAATCAATGTTCTTAAAAAGGAAGTGATACCATTCAAAGAGACTACCTTTGAAAATATTTCTCTTTTTAGAGAGACAATTCATTTTCTTAATTCTTCTACATATTATTCTTTATATCCTAATATTTTTGATGATTTGATATGGCAGACTGTCACCCATGATTCTATTCAAATAATTTCTACAGGGCCGAACCCTTATGTGATACTCAATGATGGTAATCTACATGTAGAAGACAGAGGGAACAAGTCCTCTTCCAATGAATTTATTCACTTTCTTCCTTATCAAACTTTTACATGGGATGAAGGAAATTCTAGAGCAGATGTATATCATACTTTTCCTTCTTTTGATTCAACCGTATTGTTGATTAATAGAGAGTCTTCTTGTTAAAGTAGAAAATTAGTTGAGATTGATGATATTAATGGCTTCCACCATAGTTTTAATGATGTACCTTATACCATGGTGGACACTAGTCCATGTATATTATTAAATCCCACTAATTCATCTCCAAGTTGTTGGTTATTTGAAGTATGATCTCGAGGAGGCTTGCTAAGATAATGAGGGACTTTGTTCTAGAATGATGTTATGTCAGAACCTCATTATTTTGGTTTGTATTTTGAAAATAATGATTATACCAACACTAAGGCTCTCTCACAAAGTCAGGGCAGTTTCATATATGGTTCTCTAAATTTATGCTACTCTCCCGTGAACTCCCCCCACCAATTTTATGATAATCATTGCATATTTTATGACAGAATAGAGGCATGGTTAGAGAGATATTACTTAGGTATATTTCCCATAAATATTAACCATGAAACCCTTGGTATGATGGATAGAGGTTTACAAGATTTATTTTTTCCTATTTTCTGTCTCTTACTACTCCAATGTCTGCTACTAATCCTTGATGAACATGTTCTTGTAGTATTGGAATTACATGGATGGCTACATTTGCATTATGATTTCACATGGTTCATTCTCAACCAATATAGTGTAGGATATGAGTAGGATAGATTAAGTTAGCTTCTATTATTTGTGTAATTGTTTAATATAAGTTTGTTTTGGGTTTTCAATAAATTGAGTTGTAAGGAATTATCTATCCCTATGGGTAAGGATACCTATTGTTGTTTTTCGAGATGTACCCAATGGATAAAGTATTCAAAACTATTTTTTAATAAATTACTGTTGTATTTTAGTTTCTTCTAGTTCGTTAGCGTAATTTTATTTTTTGTTTCTAATTTCTAGTTAGTTTGTTTTTTTGCATTTTATATTTTTAATAAAAGACATGTTGGTTGAAAATAAGAGGAATCTTATGAAGGAATGAAGGAGTTGGCTTGATAACATTTTCCCCCAAATGAGTATTTATGCTGAATTATTTTTGCCAAAAGGAAATATTTGGTTTTTTTGCTTTTAAATATTTTTAACTGTGTATTTGGATTCAATTTTTGATCATTGTCCATGCCATGGAATTCATAATTCTTCTGTAGTGATTATTTGATGGGAAGATTATTATTTTACAAAGCAATTAAAAAAAAAAATGTTACACACAATAATGCCTTTTTGTTATATAAAATCAACACTTAAAGCATTCCCATTTTATATCTTTATCATTAAACAAATTCTGGTTGGGAAAATATGTTCAGATTGGATCACTTTTGAGTTTTAATTATGCTGTCGTATACATAGTTTTTTTTTTTTTAAGTAAAAAAGAGTAGTACCTTCTATATTAGATAAGCATAGAACTGAGACAAAAATACATAGTCAAGGCTAAAGAACCACCAAAAAAATACTGCCGGTAATACTGCTGGAAACCAGTAAGACTATGGGGCTTATAATAGTTTTTGCAATAATACATTATAGCTGAGAAACCCTGTCCTGCCCGAAGGAAACCAGGACAGGTGATAAAGGTCCAAGAGTTCATAGTTCATAAAGTAGAAAAACATTAAACAAAGCCAGGAATCAGTAAAACCTAAGCATCCGGAGTGTCGTCATCATCCCTCGCCTGCCAGCTGTGCCTTGCTGGAATAGCAAACTTCTGAGCGCACATGGGACATTTGTGCTGAGCTGGAGCTCCAGAGAACACGCTGAGGAGGATATCTAAGCGCTGGCTCATGAGGAGCGTTCTGAGTTCCATGTCGGCCAGGTGGCTGCGTAACTCGAAGACTAAGGCCAGGTGCTCATCGCTCAAAAGAAAACCATGCATGCCACCTTCCCAGCTATTGCCTTCCTCTGTCGTTCCCGCATCCCTTTCCTTATCCAACTCGTCCACAACTTTCCTCTGCTCCTCACTAGCCTTGTTGTCCGTGTGCTGCCCAGCTTGGAACGATGGCAGTTCGTCCTGCCATGGAATTTCTTCAATTTGACAGCCAGGGGTGTCGTCAGCGCTGTGTGAGGCGCGAACTGGGACCTCCATGGCTCGTGGCATCACAGTGCATGGCAGGTCATCTCGTAGCATCTCGAAGCATGGCAGCTCCTCCTCTATGATGCATATGGGCAGCTCGACCTCAGGTTTCACGTCCTTTTCGTTACTCACACCAGGCTTCATCCCATCCCGGCTGCAACCAGCCTTCTGCTCAGCCATGGAGTCGAGCATCATTCGCCTCTCTGCACGGGCTCTTCTACGTAGAATTGAGGACGCCAGAGACATTGCTCTCTCCAGTTCCTGCTTCCTACGACGCTGCTCCCTGTGAGCAACCCAGGCGGAGCCTCGACGAGGCCTACCTCGCTCACGAACCATTGAAACCAGGTGGTTCGAACAGGGAGCAAGAGAGAACCACACAAGTCTAGAATTCACCAACCAGAACAACAGCCAGAACAGGTCCTGATCAAAACGTCTCAGCCTAAATTTCTCCCAGCCCACCGAGCTCTGGAATGCCACCCCAAAACACATGGAATGAATGTTGAACGGGCGAGAAAATATCATATCAAGATAATAACTAGACTCCATTAAAACCTGTCCTTCCGCATCCATGACCGGATTGAATTCGCGAGAGGAGTAAATGATCGCGCGAGGGAACTCCACAGTCGTATTATCCCTGCGATGGCCGGCCCCCATTGTTAATGCTAATGCGTGGGTGGCTACCATCCGCAGTTAAATCAGCCCTTAAGACTGCTTTGAGTGCGGGACCAGATGTCACTGACTCAGAGTGTCGTGTCACCCTATCCGGGTCGCTGTCGTATACATAGTTAATAAAGGTTGAGAATTAAAATTATTTTCATCTCAGATTAAGATCACTCCCATTCTTTTTATCCCTTGTGATGTTTATTTCATCATAGGTTTGGAGTTATGAAGATGGTTGATTTCCCATTGAAATTTTCCTTATATTTGTTTTAGCTAGCCTGGTTGTAGCATAGATTTAGCATAGAGAAATACGTTGAGTTTTTTATTTTCTTCGATCAGTTTTAGTTTTAGTCTTGTTTCTTTTGTCTGTAAATATTTTAGTTTTAATCAGTTAGTCATTTAAGGAAGAGTTTCCTTATCAGACTAACAACTTTCCGAACATAGATTTTTCTATCATTTTTGCAGGTTGAAAAATTGGATTGAGTAATCAACAACAAAAGACATTCTTCCCTACAAACTAGAAATATATATGGGCAACTTAGGGAAGTGTTTCTCTTACACTACTATGCTTGGATTGCCTTGAAAATATTTCTATAATTTCCAATCTCTTGAACTTACCATTCTATTCATCAATTCAACATCTTATTGGAAACTCATCCTTAATTATCTGTCATACGTGGTTTTTGAATCATCCTTTGATATATTTCTCATGGAAATATCTTTCAAATAAATTTTTGTTTGGAGTCTCTTTTGGATAGAATGATTATTCTAATATTCATCCATAATAGTAATGTTCTCTGCTTGCCCCATCAAATTAATTCGTTGAAATTATTTTAATCATATTTCATGACAAAGAGAATTTGATACTTTCATTAAAATTATCAGATGTGATTTCTGAGATTGAAAAGCTTGGTGTTTTCAAATTTCCAAGAAACTTACTCATGGAAGGGAGTCTAGAGAGGTTGTATGTTGGTGGAATTTTTCATGTGAATGATTTAAAATCTATTTGGGTTGTGTGTTTCCATCAACCTATGTTGCTAGGTTCTTAGAATATTTTAATTGTTTCACCAGATGAAAGGAAAAAATTATATTTGTTAATCTGGTCATAAAATTTTGCTACAAATTATTCACTTGATTATAAATTCTCGTGACCTTGATTTTTCTTCCTTCCATATTGAGAACTCTACCCATGGAATATTTCTATTGGTACTTATATTGAATGACACAACTATCTTTCCCAACTCGTTTCCTGAACTTTCAATGAAAAATTTTCTTTGACAATGTTCATGATTTATATCATGTTGTTGGGATTACAATCCTATATTTCAAGTTAATTCTTCATATAATAACTCACATGGTTTTCTCTTGATTGTTTTCTTAGTTTAGTTTATTTATTTTAATTTGTAAATAATTTTACTCTGCTTATTTTTCCAGTCATGATAATGGGTTCATTTTCTTATACCATCAGGGGTGAATGATACAATCATTGGGTGATGTTGTATCATTTTCACCACTTGAATGAGAAAAAGGGGAACACTTGCAAGTCCAGTTGGGCCAGCTGAACAGGACAAAAGTTAGTGCAAGACTTAGACACATCAAGCACAAGAAATAAATAAACAACTAAGCTAATAACAACTAAAGAAACAAAACTACAAAGAATAAGGAAATTAGAACCAAAATTAATCAAACAATTGACCAATATTCATGCCACCAATGAAGAGTTTATATTAATGGGCAAACACCAAAGAAAAAGGGGGACTTTTGGATCCCCTCTTCTTCCAAGGGAGGGCTCTTGAGTCCCCTATGTGAGAGCTCTTCTTACAAATAACAAACTAGAAGGGAAATGGTGAAGAAATCCAAGCTTATTCCATCAGGAGGTGAGGTGAATAGCTTAATGAGATCATGATAGTATGCTCCAAGAAGGAAAGAGATTCCTTATAGGAGAATAGAGGCATCATAACAATACATAGATTCTTGAATTCATAGTGCACCCATGGCCTCCCTTTATAGCAAATATTTGAGGCATTATCCAACCGGTCTTTAGTGTGAACAAGGGTCCCTTAGGGCACCCTTAGGTCTTTGACCAGCCCCTCACTCGGATTCAACTAGGATTTGAGGATCAAATCGACTTGGGAGCTGAACCAGAAGTGGGTGAGGGGCCGACAAGAACCATAAATGCACCGTTCTCAAGTGTGTGCGGATTTTTGTGTACATAGTCGCACATTGGGCACATGTGCGCTTTGCTAGTGTTTCTGACCTACGCATGTGTGCACGCTTCTTGTAGTGCTTCTACGCATGTTAATTTTTTAACCATTTGTATAGTTTGTGCCCTTTGGAAATGCATTTTTGAGGCCATGAATGAACTAATAGGTGTTTGGAGATGCTGGATTCCTGTAACCATTTGTGGATGAAATTTCAGTGATAACAAATGCCCCCTGATGTGTGAGGTTAGGAGCATACGTATAGTCGAAATACTTCAATTTTTCTTCTACTGAGAGTACCATTGTAAAAAAGAGTGTTGATAGGAATGGCAAGAGCGATCTGGTGGAGAGAGAGGGGAAACTGTGGGACCCAAACCTTTCTCTAGGTGTGGAAAAATAAAAACTGTAAACAAACGAGGCGGGCATGCCCCATGCTTGTGTCATGTAACTCAAATGTGTAATACAGTAACTGAAGCTATATGATGATGTAGATAATTGCAGTGCCCTCCAAGGTGGTTTGATAATGGCAGATGAAAATTCTAATAGTGAACATACTATGAAAAAAGGCGATGAAACTTGTAAGGAGTGTCGATGACTCATAGGCATTGATGACCCAACAAATTTTAGAGGTCTTCGACTAGTATAAAACAAATGCAATAGTCGAAAAAGTAAGACCCATCGTAACATGAGATTGTGTTGAAGTCGAATGTCATGGGGGTCAACGACAACAGAGAGAAATGATGGTTTTCTCTGTGTCATCCGAGACTCCTGATTGTAAAGGTAATGAGAGTCAAGATATTATTGTCCTTATGGAAACTGTGTTGATGTCGACAGAAAGGGAGACATGATTACAAGAAGTAAAATTCTTCATGAAATCCACTGTATGAGATCAGGAACTAATGAGGAACATGAACAAAGTCAAGAGGTGGTGAGACTCAAGATTTCACTTGGTTGGGGATATATGTGAAGTATGATTGGCAACAACTGTGAAACTGAATCTAGCATCAGGGGGACAACTAGATGGGGGTTAAATTGTGACAGAGGTGTGAGAAAGTGGACAAAATCAAAGATTGGAGGTACATGGACTGTGGGATACTCAGTGTTTATGGATGATGTCAACAAGAGTAGAAGGTAATGAATGCCCCAACCAAGGGTGACATGGGTTTATTTTTTGGAAAAGAAGGTCGCTAAAGGCGACAAAAAAAAGCTATGTAAATGTTGGAAAGAAAGGCTTTGTACAATTACCAAATGAATAAAAAATAATTTGGGATAAGTGTGCAGATACATAAATGGGTGCCCCAGTGTAAGATGGCTTGGCTTGTGAGGGTGCAAGTTGTAGGGAGAAATGGTGGAGGGTGGGGGGCCCATAGGTGGGTTTCTGTATGAGGTAAATGAATGGAGGGCAATATGCAAAGGGTCAAACTGACTCTGGATGAAATGGAGGGCTAATTATACTGTGGAGGTGCAATCAAATTAGAACTGTGAGGAGATATCCTAGGATTCCATTGGGAAAGATAGAAAAATGAGGAGAAGGAGTATGTGGTTGATTCTTGAACATGCGTAAGACTATCGGGACTCCCATCCCTAGGGGGTCAGAAGCAACATGAGTGTCAAAGTGCCAAAAGGGGACTATGAATGGGAAAACTCATGTAGGGGAGTGCTACCAGGTGACAGTATTGAAAATGCAACAGAGGTGAGAGTACTGCAAAGTCGGATGGGGTGATCCTATATCCAAATGTCGAAGGGTGTGACTAGGAGATGCAATTGAGATTAAGAGGGATTGATTACATGCCAGTGTCGATCATATACCTGAAGGGGCTGCATTGGTGGGTGATGATCAAGTACCTACACACATGAAAACCGAATACCCGACGTGAACAATATCTAAAGATAAATAATATATAACAATTATTCAATAATTTTGAACATGAGCATGCGTACCTAGGCGTGATTTGAGAAAAATGTTCCCCTGGGGCTAAGGATGGATGGTGACCTAGGGAATGTGACTGTGTAGGTGGTGGGATCATGATCCCATGGTTGAAGATGGATTGGAAAATGGATGCTCTAAGCTCCTGTAATGGAGCATGGAAGCTTGGGAAAAGCGACTATATATAGTTGTAGGGCCCACATTGCCACCTCATTTATACTTGCTGCCATAGTGAGTTGACGAGAGGTTTTTAGAGGATATTTGGAGATTCTGAGAGTTCGAGCCAACCAATACAAGATTAGTGAGAGCCAGGTTAGTGGTCTCATCCTCCTGCATAGTAGTTAGGATTTCTTTTCTGGGTAGGGTCGTACGGAGGGCCGTACTGTAGGATTTTGTGAGTGTGGGTCCCCTGGTGCACAGGAGATCGAAGGATACCTGAGATGGGGTGCATGGTTGTAGAGAGGGAAGTCGTGCATGGGGGCGCTTGACTGAGTGAAACATGTGTGAATTGTATGCACGCCTGTTTGAAGTACAGTTGTGCAATTATGCGCAAATGTGTAACGAACAAGTGCGCATGAATGCGCGCCTATGGGTGCGACAAATGTGCATATGTTTCTTCTTCAGTTTCACATGGATACCATACTATGTAAAGAATAGGCATGCATATGTGCGCACCTGTGGAGGGTGACAACCACACACATGAGGCAAAGATGGGGATTTTTGAAAAAAACTTGTCTTTTTGGATTTGTTTTGTTCTATGAATTGTGATGGTTGATCAAGTGTTGTTTGTGTGAATGCAGGTGATAAGGTCAAGATGTCAGTCCACTGGAGGGAGAGGGACTAGGTGTGCCTCAAGGAGGTGGTGAGGGATGATGATCCGGTGTTCGGGGACCTTTGGTAGCCTGTGGGTTGCTTTTTTCGACTCCTCACTGCTACGGGCACAGGAGAACCTGTTGCATTTTTTGATTTGTATGTGGAGCACTGATCTGCAGTGCTTCATTGTGAAATGGGAGCAGCTGACATTATTTATGATGGAGGATGTCTATTTCCTAACCAGGCTCCCTTTTCAGGGGAGAACCCTACCTGCTAATCCCCAATTTCCAAGGGAGGCAGACTTGGCAAATTTGGCCTGGACATATTGTTCGGGGGAGGATTTTATGTTAGGCTTGGTTCTGCGGATTGGGGCGATGGATGAACTGGTGCATCATTGCATCACCGCGATGATCATGAGGATCTATGGATCCTTAGCTACTCAGCGGATCAGTGGTGGTTAGCTGAGGATCATGCATAGGGAATTGGGTGGAGAGAATTTCTCCTAGGGCTTGATGATGCACATCAAGATGATGGGGCAACTCAACGAGTGTCGGGCCTTCGAATTGGATGAGTTTTCCTTTGGGTTGATCTTGGTGGCATGGTTCTTAGAGATGGTGCCCATGTTGTGCCCTAGAGTTTTGTTGGAGGCAACTAATGCACGGGAGCCACAATTGATGTGGTGGGCATCGATTTTGGTATGACATGGGGGTGGGGAGGGTGGCCATTATTTTACGGCCAATCTGGCACATGTGTGGTGCCAGATGCCAGAGATCATACTACAATTCCCATATGGTGGGATAGACTTTCGACAGGACCCGGATATGGTTTTACCTCCTGGAGAGGTTTAGGACCATAGAGGTATGTTGATGTTTTTTATGTTTTTATGATTTTGATAGTATAACATATTTTTTATGTATGAATGGATGTTTATGCTATCGTTTATTTGTTTTGTGTGCAGATGTGGGGCCGTGAGGCCGAGAGGTGGAGTTGGTTAGAGCACCGGCTTGTCAAGGGCCGGTGAGACTATCGCGGGCGGGAGAGATATGTCGTAGGGACGAGGATGGTGTGAGGCCAGCTGATGATGTGAGGGTGGGTAGGAGATGCAGATTCGAAAACCCTGGTGTAGCGTCGTCGAATGCACCGCAGGGAGATGTCGGAAGGGTGTTTGAGGATTTTCTCCGCTGGCTAGAGGTGGTGCTATAGGGAGTGCCTGAGGGCATGTAGACCCAGGTCCAGGACGAGGGAGTCTTGGAGAAGTGTGTGGGCCTTCCGACAGATTTGCGGACCCTGATCCACAAAGCAGTTGTAGCGGGGGAAGTGATGATGGGGTGACTAACCCCAGGACTTGGAGGACCCCAAATTGGTGGGGCACCTCCTCCAGATAGAGGACCTGGTGGTGGTTCTCTAGAGGTACCATGAGTGCTTGATGTATATTTTTTGTATTTATAGAGGCCTGGAAGGCCAATTTTGTATAGAGTAGTCTAACACCTATTTTGTACCTATAGGGATGATGGGGCTCACCTGCCTACAGGCGATGTACATTTTGTACCAATT
>SNQJ01S0050404.1:16631-31424 GCA_010110895.2 Picea sitchensis | reverse complement strand
GATCCATTCACAACATACACAAGATTTACCTTGGCGAAACCCTCTAGGGGGAAAAACCCAACAAACGTCCTCAATATAGATTCACCAAACAAGAACAATGCCTTTCCAAGAGAGAACTAACAAAGCAGAAGAACCTCCTCAAACCCTTGACTAGGGAAGAGTAGCGCAACACATAACCAACATATAACTGAGAAGTAGACCAAGAACCTCCATAATGTCACCTCCTAGCTACAATAATGTCTTCCTTTAATACTTGTGTACTTCTCTTCTTAGCTGAAGAGCTAGTGTGTTGTGTGTAGAAATGAGGTGTAAGCCTCCTTTATAAATAGTAGTTTGGCCAGCCTAAAATTAGATCTGGGCCGACCTGTCACTTTATCCTTTTAATTTACATTTTACTTGTCAAGGCACAATAGGGCCGACTTTTACAAAGGCACAATATGGTCGTTTTAACAAATATTATATAATAACATTCTTTAGGGTTTTGTCTTAGTCAAATACAATAAGGATATCTCCTGAAGCTACTCAAACTTCAACACAGTCACTGTATGCCAAGGAGTCCAAGTGTGAGTTTGGCATGACAAAGATCTTATACTTAGGTCATGTGGTCAATGCTCATGGAGTACAAGTGCATAGGGAGAAGATACAAGCTATATTAGATTGGCCACTACCCAAAAATATTTCACACTTGCGTGGGTTCTTCGGGATTTGCAACTACTACAAGCGGTTTGTTAAGGGGTTTTCACAGTTGGTTGCACCACCCACAGATCTAACAAAGAAGGGGGCGTTCAAGTGGACATATCAGGCTTAGAGGAAACTTGATAAGATGAAGGAGGTGATGAACACTTTCCCATTTACGACACTTCCTGATTTCACTCAACCCTTTGTGCTTGAGTGTGATGCATCGGGTGAGGGGATAGGAGCAGTTTTGATGCAACAAAGACATCCAATAGCATACGAGAGGAGGAAGCTCACAAAGTCAGAGAGACTCTACTCCATCTATGAAATGGAAATGCTCGCCATCATGTGCCTTGACAAAGTTTATACAATACTTGGTAGGTGGAAAATTTGTGGTTAAGACAGACCACAACAACTTGAGGCACTTTTTGGGGCAAAAGGGCTTGAATGAAAGGCAACAAAAATGGGTTAGCAAACTGCAGGCATATGATTTCGACATTGAGTATGTTAAGGGAAAGAAGAATGCAGTTGTAGATGCTCTCTCCAGAAAGCCAGAAGTATTTTCACTTGTAGAAATTTCAGCGAACTGAAAATCTCATCTCTTGGTGGAATATTCCAAGAAAAAATTTGCTTGTGAGGTGATGGACCACAGTGTACAGGATGACAGGTACAAAGTGGTGGATGGAATCATATACTACACAGATTGTAAACACTTAGTCCCAAAATCTACACTAAAGGAGAAGATCATGGTGGCTATGCACGATGCACCATTGGTAGGGGATTCATGATACTTTGAAACCTACATGAAGGTTAGAGAGAGGATCACTTGGAAGGGCCTAAAAAATGATGTATTGAAGCATGTGAGAGAGTGTGTGACTTGTCAGTAGAATAAGTCAAAGCAAACCCACCCTGTAAGATTACTACAACTATTGCCCATCCCAGAGAAGAAATGGGAAACCATATCTATGGACTTTATCGCATGATTGCCAAAGGTCCAAGGCATAGATTGTATATATGTAGTGGTCGACCGATTGACTAAATTTGCACATTTCTTTTCCATATCCTTCGAGTATAAGGAAACATAGGTAGCATAGTTATTCTTTAGGGAGATATTCAGACTTCACGGGCTGCCAAGATATATTGTCAGCGACATGGACAAGAGGTTCCTTAGCACATTCTGGTAGGAGTTGTTTAGGTTGGCTAGCACAGAGTTGACCCCCAACACTAGTTACCACCCTCAGACAGATGGACAGATGGAGATTGTGAACAAGTGGCTAAAAGGGTATCTATGTAACTACATGTCTGGGCAACAAAAGGCATGGGTGAAGGTGTTGCATTTGGAGAAACACTACTATAACACCACCTATCACATGTCCATCGACATGACACCATTCCAAGCATTATATGATTATGATGTTCCTTTTGTTGACTTGGCATTTGGGGATAACATGGCTCCCAAAGCCAAGGACTGGATTGAGGAGAGTAAAAACATACTCAAGGCTCTCAAGGATCATCTACAAACGACCCAGAATCAACAAAAGATATATGCAGACAAACACAGGGTCGAGTGCACTTTAGAAGTGGGAGACTTGGTTTTCTTGAGACTGCAACAACCATATAAACAATCTTCATTGAAGAAGAGCAATGCAGGGAATCTTAAGCCACGTTTTTATGGACCTTACAGGGTGGTTCGAAGAGTTAGCAAAGTGGCTTATGAACTGGAGTTGCCGGAGGGGAGAAAAATTCATAATGTGTTTCATGTTTCATGCCTCAAAAAAGCGTTGGGACAATAGGTTACTACTTCGACAGAGTTACCTCCATTGGATGAGGAGGAACAACTAGTACTGGTTCTTGAGGAGGTATTGGAGGCTCGAGAGAGGAGAGTGCATAACAGGGTGATCCGTGAATACCTCATCAGATGGAGAGATTTACCAGTAGAGGATGCCATGTGAAAAATTGATCAGATCTTGCAGCATCCAAATTTGCAATTGTTTGAGGACAAACAATCTCGAGAAGGGAGGACTGTAATGTCCCTTTCCAAATGAGTATTCTAGAAGATTGGCGAAATAACCTAAATAATTCCCGTAGGCTATAGTCAGTGGTGAAAAAGGGAATTAATTATTTATTTAATGTCATCGGAGCGAGAATTAATTAATTTTAAAAGGTGACATTGGGTAAGTGGTAAAAAGGCGCCTAAGTGACTATTGAGAATATGAAAAGTCACTTAAACTTATTAAAAGGTAAAATGGTCGCAAAAGAGTCAACCAAAGAATAAAAGGGGAAAAGGAGGGTGCCCTCTCTCATTCTTTACTAGACATTTTCTAAAATTGCTTTGAGAGAGCTCTTTGAGACTTTGTGAACTTTTGGGACGAAAACCCTAAGGGAGATTTCATAGATTTGGTTTGGGTGGTGAGACTATCCACCCTAGCAAGTTAGTTGGAAGAGATCATCCAAGTCTCTTCATTGTGTACACATTTTCCCATCATTTGGCAGCTAGTATTGTAAGCAGAGATCGATTTAATTCTTGAGGCCTCTAGGTTACTCATTGGGGAACAATTTCTGTGCTGGCTGAGTTAGTTTGAAAAGGGGAACGAGTTTATCTTTGAAGCTGGGGTCAAATCACTCATTGGGAGGTCGATTTGCTGGAAAGAAGAGATCGATTTGCTTGTAGGGACTGGAATCTTAAGTGCTGGTTCGTTTCCCTTATTTCTGGGCTGAGAGATCTCTGTGGGAGGTCACATTTTATTTGTGGGATGGGTTTACAACAGTGGGAATATATTTCTTCGGCCAGGGGCATCTCTTATCTGTGGGGGTGCGATTTTTGGGAGCAAAGCCAGTTCATATTAGAGGCAGTCCGAGTCTCTAAAGAAGGAAACGATTCCTCTACTACAGGAGTCGTCTTATGTTGCAAAAAAATCATAATAAATAGTGGGGATCACTGGCAGATTTGTGGAGCAGATTCGCTGAAGAGAAGTTGTTATAGCTGTCGTCACTTAGTGTTTCATTGGTCTTATCTTTGTTGTATACCATTACACTTTCAAGTATGATATCTTCAAGGAGGGGCACTGCATTATGTGTACACTTACATGTCCACTCATCTCAACAATTTTGAAAAGATAGAACACTGAAAAATAACCCAAGTTCACTATCATCTACTACTGTACAGTTTGCTGAGTTTTTCTATGTACTTTTGTTGTCCTACTATTTGATGCAAATAGTGTTTGGAATCTAGTTATTTGTCTTTCTTTGTGAATTATCAACAAAGGTTGAAATTGCATATATACTGTGGGTAGAAGTTGGAAAGCAAACTGTTTGTTTTAACGAGTGAATCACAAACTAAGCAAAAATCCAAAAAAAATAGTAAGGATTATTACAGCCACTGAAGATTTAAACGAGAAGCATCTTTACAAATAATATTTGCAATAACAAGATTTTCTACATGTAAACCCTTATATTATGGCCATTAAAATTCCACAACAAACCTCAAATACATAAGATTAGCTTATTCTATGTTCATTTATTATATCAAAAAAACAACATTCAAGAACATTTTTATGTGTATCCAATTACTTGGAACTCAGGTGTATTCTTGGAATTCTTTTACCAGAAAGTTTCATAAATTTTTCCTTGAAAATATTACAAACCAATGATATATGCAGAAAATGAAATGAAACATATTATAATCCGGAGATACAATGACACAATATAATCAAATAATTAAATTTTTTAATTAAAAGAACTTGATAAGGAAATAAACAAGAAAAGGGTTTTCCAAAAATATCTGAACAACCAAGAGTGATTGAACAAGTAAAATTTATTTGCACATCCAAGCGAGAAGAAGTGCTTTGGCACATCATAGAATTTGCAACTTGAATCTTGGAGGAAATGTTGGAAAAAGTGAGCTTTAATATAATTATAGTAGAAGTAGCCCGCAGGAATTGGCTCATCAGTTTAGGAATTTAATAGACATGATGCATGGCACTCGAAGATTATGGAAGGTAAAAAGGCAAGTGGCCCAATAGTGATGGTAATTGGGGTATGAATCATGCTAGAGGAAGACTCTAGTTTGTAGTGATTTGTTAACCAATAACTATTAATACTATTGCTTTTGCCCTCCTAGGTTTCAGTGGCAAACCTGGCAGTGACAATAATTCATGAACCACAAACAAGAAGCAACAAATCAGAGCGCCGCTACCAAATAGATCATAACAGGCTAGTTGCTGGTCCAAGACGGGCTGGTGCATTTATTGATTGATCCATTATAGAGGCGTCGGGCATCAACAAAGAAGGCACTGACAACCTACCAACTAGGTCTAAGTAACTAAGTGAGGGACCCATAGCTTTCCCTATGTAATTAATATTGACAAGCATTAAAAAAGTCACCCTTTTAAAACTTTACCATCTATTCTTCCCTTCATAATTGAGGAGGAAAATTAAGATTTCGATTTTTTTAAGGATAATTTATGGTTAACACTTAGGGGACATGCTTAAACTCTTTGAAAATGATGAGACATGTTCAAATTTGATCATTGGACGAGGATTATGCAGAATCAGTAAATCCATGCAGGTCTACAATCAAAGTGTTGAAAATTCAATTATGAAGAATTTAGAGTAATCCCACTAAATGCAAGTATGGATAAAAATTGTAAATGCAACCACAAAGAATGCATAGCAATCCTCTAATAAATGCAAGGATAAAATGTACAAACAAGCGGGCTGATCAATACCTTAGTGAAAGCTACAAGATCCATGCAGGTCTACAATCAATACTATTGTAAATGCAACTATAGAGAATCAGTGGAAAGACAACCACCATTAATAATTGAAAGAAGTAACCAGTGTAGACCCATCTTAACTCCGGATCTATCATGCATAGAGAGGCATCAAATCCCTCAAGATGCACTTTTTTTTTAGAGTACAAAACTTGAAAAAATGTTTGCATCTCGAGAGATTTGATGCTTCTAGACGCATGATAGATCCGAAGTTAAGATGGATTTACACTGGTTCTTTATATATATATCCACGTGTCAACTCCATGTTGAGCACGAAAGGAATCACACATCTCTCTTATACTCAATCCACCATTCAAATGTTATATATATAAAGTTGATATTTAAATATTTACTAGTTACTAACATTTTTTTAAATAAGATGTGTTACTCCATATTAAACATTGAATGAATTACACATCTTCCTAATATGAAGTAGAAAGCACCTATGTGCAGAATAATAATTTTTTTACTTTCAATTACTCTCACTATAAAGTTGATATACAATTATTTTACGTAACGGTGAATGTTGATATAAAATTATTTTACTGTGGATGTTGGAATATTTTTTTAAATACCACACTAATTTTCAATTGTTATATATATAGAGAGAGATGTTTTATATGGATTACATTCAAATTATTTTTTTCTTATTAATATATTTTTAAATGCCACATGTCAATTCCATAATATTAAGTATTGAAGGAATTACCCATCTCTCATTATGGGAAGTAAAGCACCCATTAACGAAATTAGAACTTTTTTACTTTCAATTACTCTATCTCTTTCTCTCTCTATATAGAGTTGATGTATAATTATTTTACTTAAGATGGATACATAGATATTTTTTTGTTATTAATATATTTTTTTAAATGCCACTTCTCAACTCCATGTTGAGCACGGAAGGAGTTACACACCTCCATCATATTGAACATCTCTCTAATTATGGGAAGTAAAGCACCCATTAACTCAATTATAATTTTTTCACTTTCAATTACTCTTTCTCTATATATAGAGTTGATATAGAATTATTTTATTTAAGATGGATACTGAAATATTTTATTTATGGCCGACATTAATTTTTTTTTTGTTATTAATATTTTTTTCAAATACCACGTGTCAACTCCATGTTGAGCACGGAAGGAATTACACACCTCCCTCATATTAGGTTGTAAAAAACACCTTTCTATGCAATAACTATCGTTTATGCAAGTGATACTTCTGCAAATAATACATGATAATATTATGTGATGTCGTATTACGAAAAATGAGTTTATGGGGTGATACTTACGCAAATAATATCGTTGATGCAGGTGTAGTTGCATTTACAACAATATTGATTGTATACATGCATGGATCTTGTAGCTTTCACTAAGGTATTATTCTTCCCGCTTGTTTGTACATTTGCTCCTTGCATTTATTAGAGGATTGCTCTGCATTCTTTGTGGTTGCATTTACAATCTTTATCCATACTTGCATTTAGTCTTTGTGGTTGCATTTACAATCTTTATCCATACTTGCATTTAGCAGGATTAATCTGGATTCTCCATAATTAAATTTTCGACACTTTAATTGTACACCTGCATGGATTTACTGGAGTCTGCATAATACCCGTCCAATGATTAAATTTGAACATGTCTTAGCCCTTCCAAAGAGTTTAATCCTGTCCCAGAAGTTTTAATCATAAATTATCCTTAAAAAATTCAAAATCTTAATTTTCCTCCTCAATTATGAAGGGAAGAATAGACGGTGAAGTTTTAAAAGGGCGACTTTTTTTAATGCTTGCCAACATTAATTACATAGGGAAAGCTATGGGTCCCTCACTTAGTGACTTAGACATGGTTGGTAGGTTGCCAGTGCCTTCTTTGTTGATGCCCGACGCCTCTATAATTGATCAATCAATAAATGCACCAGCCCGTTTTGGACCAGCAACTAGCCTGTTATGATCTATTTGGTAGCGGCGCTCTGATTTGTTGCTTCTTGTTTGTGGTTCATGAATTATTGTCACTGCCAGGTTTGCCACTGAAACCTAGGAGGGCGAAAGCAATAGTATTAATAATTAGTGGTTAACAAATCACTGCAAACTACATTCTTCCTCTAGCATGATTCATACCCCAATTACCATCACTATTGGGCCACTTGCCTTTTTACTTTCGACAATCTTCGAGTGTCATGCATCGTGTGTATTAACTTCCTAAACTGATGAGTCAATTCCCACAGGCTACTTCAACTATAATTCTATTTAAAGCTCACTCTTTCCAACATTTCAATTTTGTAGATATTGCCTCTCTTTGTTAGCCAGTGTAAAGACTAAATCCACAAAGTTAGATTATGGTGGTTAAGACCATATAATTCACTTGTGGATCTACAAAACTTAACGAATGGATGACCCTATTCTAGAGTAAGTGAACACATCTCATGTTATGGAAGAATCAAAGATATAAATACTGGTACACCACATTGCAAAAGAACGGTTGTGGACAAAAGTTTAGCATGTAAAGAAAGATGTGAGTAGAAGAGTGGAATTTTGAAATCCATAAGATAAAAAACTACTGGAAATTAGTTGTGTAGTGAGAGCCAAAGGAAGCAAATATAAATCTTTTGTGGGACTTTTAACGCACAAACAGGAAATGTACTTGAATGTTGTTCTACAGGTAGAAAAGGAAAATACAAGAATAGTCTAATGATAAACACAGTCCTTCGTATTAAGGTTCTTAGCTCTCTGTAGTAAGCAGCTGTAAGTTGGAAGATATAAAGGCTTTAACTACTTGGGCATTAAAAAGATTAATGCAATAGCATGGTGATGGTGGTCAGAGAGAGTAATGTATAAACGTGGAAAACAAACATTTTGCACAAAAGGGTTGTGAAAATAAGTTCCTTGCAAAATTCTAAATGTGGGTGTGTAAATCCCCCAGGGCACCAAGATTGTGTATAAAACGATGGAAGTCAAACTGAAAATTCTTTGAAGAAGAAACCGTGAACTCTTAAAACCTGTATGATGGGTATAGCAGTCATTAATGTGGAATGAAATTCTCAACAAGGTACATGCCATTGTAAGCTTGCAATTTAAGAATGCATAACAACACAAGGAATGGGGACCCACAAAGGACACATGCACCTCTAAGCAATTCTAATACTTGAGTGAGGAAGGATGCTATCACATCAACTTGGGGACTTACACCTCAAAACCAGCTTCTGGACAGTGCCATTAAGCAATGTGTATATTTACTTTACCAAATCAAAACCACCAACATATTGTTTCCATACCATGATACCTACAGTTGTTCTTTTCATAAAAAACAATTCATTCAAGCCATTGAAAGTAAAGGTTTACATTTTACCTCCTAAAAACATGTTGATTATGAAAAAATGATTTTATAATAATTAACCAGTAAACAAATGCAGTTGAATGATAATAATTAATATACAATCTCCATCAGCACAAAACATCTGGCTCTCAAATATTTTAGCACGCATCTAATTTCATTTCAAGCAATTGATGGGTATCCAATCCAGGCTTCCTTAAGACTATTGAAAACACCTTGTTTAGCTCAAGCATGGTATCTCCACTAAAAGTGGGATCTGACCTCCACGCAATATGCTCATCTGGCCTAACCAATACTACACCTGGCTTTGTCATTTTACATAATTCCCACCATGATCCTGAAATTTCCTCAACATCAACCACAAATTCTGTGTTCTCTCTCCTCCAATCCTCTCCCTCAAGTACAGATTGCATTTGTTGTGTTATTGACCCTTCATTTTCATGCCATGCATGCATGGGTTCCTTCGAAAGAGGACTGGCAGAAGTGCCTCCTGGCCAAATAATACAAACCTTCAGAGGCACTTTATAAACTTTTGCAATTTTAAGTGCAGCATCAGCCCAAACGTAGCATGTTTTACTGGGTGCAGCTATGAGAAGAAACTCAATCACATTCCCAGAAAAAAGGTCTAGAGTTGAGCAAGTTTCCTGCCGTTATAAAAGATAGTACAACAATGATTGTGAGACAAATATTAGAGTTTCAAAAAAAGACAAACTAGAAAACAACAATGGTGAACCAACCTATGAAATCCTAAATCAACCAGTGATATTCTGTGACAAGATGCACATTCCAAGAACCCAAGAGTTCATGTATTGTCTACTCTGCACTGTGGAAAAAACTTCCTATATATATGCTTTCAGAGAAATGCATTTCCAGTTATTTCACCTCAAACACAAAATAGACACCCTGTCTCGGTGCCTATTACATAGAGGGATAAATCAACCCCCTCTTATTTTAAAACATTATATAGCGTAGAAAATAAGATATTTACAGACACATCAAGGAATGACAACCCACTGCACAGGTACAGCCTAAAGAAGATCTAATATCAACTATGCGTCAACGGTCCTGTTGTAAGGCCATCCTGCAAATTGCTAATGTTGTGCCCAGTGTGTCTCAACCATGAAAAGAAGACTGAAAACAAAGACAATTCCTCCTAAATTGATGTTCAAATTTGAACCAGTTGATGGAAAGTGATGTAAAGGGTTCTTTCAGTAGAGCTGGTATGATTGCCAGCTCAGAAAGAAATCAATCATCAGCATACTTTCATGGAGATGAAGCAAATAAATAATTACACCTTATTGTTGACAAACTGCTATGGACTTTAAGAAAATGCTAGAGATAAAACTGAGATAATCATACCGCTCTAAGATAAGATGCATAGAAAGCAAAACTAGTCAAAGCCAAAATCTTTGTTGACAAAATGAGTGAATTTGATCCATGCTCTACCATGGCAACCGTGACATTATGAAAAATAAATAAACAAAAGAAAATGATGATATCATAAAAAACATTACAAGGCATTCACCTTGTTGAGATGCAACTTGTTTTGACTCAGAATCCTTAATTGCATGTGTGGCAAGCGTGATCCAGGTTTAGAAGATGGAACATATTCTCGCCGCCTACCTGTTGGTTTTTCCTCTAATACATCATCTGGCTTCTCGACTTCAGGAACCAATGCACCTTGTTCATATCTACACAGGAAAATGGCTATTTTCTTTAGTGACCAACAACATACAACTCACAGAATGCTTTTAAGATAGCAAAATAAAAAACTACATATTTCAAAGAATGCAAGAATAATTTAATTGAAATTTATCTTTCAAATTTGATACTTCAATAGAAAAACTAGCCAAAAAGTAAAAGAGAGGCAAACTTGTTGCTTTAGAGATATTGAGGCAAACATCATACCTGAAACCAAGATCTTCAGCAGGAAACTGAAGTTGAAGACTCTGACCTTCTTTTAATATATTCTCCACTCTCTCAAGCTTTAGGGATCCTAAGGGATTATATCTGCTGAGGAATGGCGCTGCCAGTTGTGCACGTCCTATGGCAAAAATGCTCTCTAAAAATACTGTTTGCAACCCACTTGGAAGAATAGAACCAATGCCTCTGTTTATTGCCTGATGCACTATCCTAATCCAGCAGAACCAAACAAGTAAATATTTAATAAACCCAGAAATATGAAAGGTGGGGAAACAAGCCAAACACATTCAAGAACAAGAAACAAATCCTATTACCTGAATTTGCAATATTTGGGTTAAGCCCCAATGCAGAGGGAACAGACATTGCTGCATTGAAATTTGCCAAACTCAATGCTGTATTGAACTCTGCTATCTGATCTCACACGAGGAGAAGAGAAATATATAAAGCGTTCTCCCTATGATCAAGGTTTAAAGCATACAAAGAGAAATAAGCAATCAAAAAGGTTGATATAAAATTTCAAGATGTCCCTTACTGGTTTGCGCTCCATTTCATAAGTGCTAAGTATGGCAGGGGAGGCAAGTCCATTCAGGACAGAAGCTAATTTCCAAGCTAAATTATGTGCATCCTGTATGCCCGTGTTCATTCCTGCATTGGCAGAAGACTTGTCAGTTGATTGTTTATACAAGGAAATGAATCTTCTAACAAATTTCTCTACAAGTTATGTTTGAGCAAAAACTACATATGAGCCCTTGAGAAAGGATTTCACTGCATATGGTAATTCATGACTAACAATTGTTAGATAGTTGGAGTATTAACACTCCAATACTAAAGTCTAAAGGAATAAAATCACATTATGATTAAGTGATTTTAATAAAGAATCATTAGTTAGAAGTTGTCATTAGTTTAAAAAGTGGTTAGGTCAATTGGTAGCACAGCTACCTAATAAGTGAGATACAAGGGGATCTCCCTCATTGTATTAAATGACTCCAATCATAATCAAATATTATAG
Organism: Picea sitchensis; assembly: GCA_010110895.2. Classification (NCBI taxonomy): domain Eukaryota; kingdom Viridiplantae; phylum Streptophyta; class Pinopsida; order Pinales; family Pinaceae; genus Picea; species Picea sitchensis. The sequence continues at coordinate 19,722 of SNQJ01S0050404.1, read as the reverse complement.
TCCACATCTTCTGTGTACCTTGTATTCATTGTTGAACATAGTGTCAAAACAATATCAGAGTCTTTGAGCCTATGAAGATTGGAGTCAAAATTTATTGGATATCATTCATGGATCTGAAGAGCCGTGAGAGGTTGGAAAGGTTGAAGGTTAAACCAAGAGAAAGAAATCCAGACAAGATTAAAAATTGCAAGTGATTTTCTAACTTAGAAAATTGTGAGAATTGCAAAATAAATAAAAAGGGCATTTTCCCCCCAAAGTCGGGGAGGTCATGGGTTCGACTCTCATGCTCCTTGGGGTTACAGTTTACCCCCCTTACCATCCATGGATCATGCGGAAGTATTTGGTGGGTTTTCCGTGAATCTTTCTTCAGAAAAATAAATAAAAAGGGCATTTTAAATTTCCTAAAGTAATGACCTGCCACCTCAAGAAAAGAAACTATTAGAAAAAGCAAAAGAAAAGAAATTAAAAAAACTTTGGAAGGAAGCCGACATGACACTATTGACCATGAGAGGATGTGACACACATTAGAAAAAGCAAAAGAAAAGAAATTAAAAAAACTTTGGAAGGAAGCCAACATGACACTATTGACCATGAGAGGATGTGACACACAACGAAGACGCAACTGTGACACTATTATCCATGAGAGAAGATAAGACACACAATGAAGACACAACATAGCAACAGATAACTCAACAAGCAAACTGCACAACCTAGACACATAGTGTTGAGATGTTAGCTTTCAAGGTTACTCCGAAAGTGTTTACACCACGTTTGGGGTGCTTCATGAGATTTGGAGTACATAATGTATGATTAGCCCTTGGATGGTTTGTGATGGATTTGCACATTGGAGGTGGCCTACTCAGTAGTTGCTTATCTCGGATGCTTGCATGGCATTCTTCCTTGGAGTATTGGAGATATTCAAATTTCAAACAACTTAGGACATTCTTCGTGCTGGCCACGTGGAGATTTTTGCTAGCTTGAAAGGACACCCTGCAATGGAGGAGTGTTTGATGTTGGCTAGGGTTTTTCTTGGTTTTCCCTAGCTAGGGTTTTGGAGAGCTAGAGGATTGTACTAGTCTTGGATAAGGCTATCTCTCTCTCTCTCTCTCTCTCTCTCTCTATCTATCTATCTATCTATCTATCTATATATATATATATATATATATATGAAATTTTCAGCTGTCCAAATAATTGTCTTTTTGCAGATTTGATTTTCAGCTATCTATTTCTTCATGGTTTGGTAATTTCCAGCACTTGTATGTCTTGCTGATTTGACATAAGTTAAGGATGATCTTGAAGAAGATAGGGCAGATTTACAGCCGTAATTCCTGCTGTAATAAAGTGAATTTCAGATATGGTTTATGCATGATAAGATTGCCCTAGAGAGCTGAAACTTGTTGGCACACATTTGGTATCTTTTCTCTTGGATTGCCTTGTCGAATGGGGTTGTTAAACTTCAAGAGGTGAAATATTGTCCATTGTTGCTGCTGTTTTATCATATTTCATAACAGCCCTAAGGCTAAAAATTCAGTGTTAAGATCCAGGAAGCCTCTAGGAAAGAGGTGAAATTTATGAATTGCAAAAGAAACTCAATTCATGAAATGTTTAAATGAAACTTAGACCCATGAAACCCAAAGAAGACACAAATGAAAATACACAGACTACCACACCAAAGAAAAATAGGGCACAAAAGAACAGGTAAAATTAGGGCCCTCATGCAAAGGAGGCAGATACCCACACATCTAAATGTGATGCCCAAGAAAGGCACAAACAAAGACCTCCGACATACACACACATCAATGGCAGAAGTAGGAAAAAAATGACGTGGATAGCACAGTAGAAAAGACTGGCACAAAAAATGAAAAACACCCAAAACACAAGCCATGAAGAAGCCATAATACATCTGCACACAATTGTGAAAGTGTGTAGAAGCCACACACCTGCTCAACAAACTCCAATGTAGTTGAGTGTGTTCATACTAGAGCAGAGCCTGTGCAGACCACTATGAGAAAAATCACCAAAACAAAATTAAAAGGAAAACAGATGGGCATATATTTGGAGCTCTATCACATTCTAAAGAATGCAATCTTCTTTTTGAAAAATCAAGATGCCAAGGAAACACCGATGATGCCCAAAATAGAGATTGTGCAACAAAAATATGTTGACATCCTTGCTTGAAGACAATCACCAGAATAAGACAACGAAGGTTTTGTAGAAACCTAGACAAAGTATTGGTTAGCTTTTAATCTTTATATGCATAGCAAAGAAAATATATTTTTCGCATGTGTGTAAATATCAAACTTAGGACCACAATAAATATTTTGGTAACAATTATTAAAACACAATATTTATCCCAAAACTTAAATACTCTCTTCTAAAAAATAGTTTGAAAGGAAATATGAGCAAGCATATAGATTAGATAAGATAAATAAGATAACATAAGTTTATTAATGTCCAACAAATGACTAAAGGTAGGTCAACAAGACTGCACAGTACATAAGGTGTCGATACAAAGTGGGAGTGCAAAAGCCACTCCTATAAAAGTAAGAATAAGNTAGATTAGATAAGATAAATAAGATAACATAAGTTTATTAATGTCCAACAAATGACTAAAGGTAGGTCAACAAGACTGCACAGTACATAAGGTGTCGATACAAAGTGGGAGTGCAAAAGCCACTCCTATAAAAGTAAGAATAAGTGGTACCCTAATCTAAGCACGACTATCACAATGTCAAAAAAGAAGAAATACACTGTTTTGGAGCTGAGTATAAGGGGCCTCAATGCTCCAAGGGCTTGTTGTAGAACAAAGGGGAGAGGGGGTCCTTTGAAAGGGAAGCTCTCCTACCATATGAGGCTGAAGGAAAAAAACTTTGTATAGAAAATTGGCCAGAGGAGATGGATTTGGTCCGGGGGACATCTCTCTGTTTGGAAAAGGTGGCCCATTGTTAGGAGTTGGTAGAAGGGGTCTACCTATCGGTTTGGTGTCAACTAACTTGAGACCTAATATGACAACTCCACATGGGTCTCATTGTCGAGGGCTGGGTTGACTCTCGATGTCTGAACACATCTGGGAGCTAGAATTGTGTTCCAT
>SNQJ01S0050403.1:57407-87036 GCA_010110895.2 Picea sitchensis | reverse complement strand
GACGAAGCAATGCCAATCTGATTTTGGTTGCCTCATATTTGATTTGCCGCACATTACAATATACCTCCATCTGTCTAACCCAGTTATCAAGTTTCTCAGCATTAACTTCGCCATCATACATAGGAAAAACAAATTTTACATCAAGTTTAAGTAATGGCATATCAGACTTATGTTTATGAGAATGTTTTCTTGAAGAAGTAGTATATGAACTTGTACTTGAAGAAGAAGAAGAAGATGGAGATGAAGGAGGTGAAGGAGGAGATTTTGGAGGGTCCTCTCCTTCTTCACTTTTGGCTTGCTTTGAATATTCCCCTTGAACCGGTCTCTTCTATTCCAAGTAATCATGATACAACACTTTTACCATCTTTGCATAGCAAAGAAAGTTATTTGAAACTCTCTTTCCTTTTGAAAAAGTCCTTCTTCTGATGCCATATTCTCAATTTGATATGTCCTCATCTTGATCCAATCTCTCGATCTCCTTCTACAAGCTCTCCTTCACCACCGCTTAAATTTTCCCTAGTAATCATGCAAACTCAAACAACCGAGTGTCAACCTGCTCTGATACCACTTGATCCAAAAATGATCTTTTAAAGACTATGGTTAAGTTTATGCATGAGTTGATTTACCATTTAGGAATTAAGAGAAGAAGACGATTTTAGTGAATGAATGTTGTAGCCATCGTAAAGAATGCAGACCATAAAGTAAACATTAAGAACAACAAACCATAATGCCAAAGATTGATAATGGAGTTCGACACAAATATTCCTACATCTCCAGGCCTTTGTCTTCAGTGGGAGGATTCTTATTAATATTTAATGTTTAAAACAATATCAATAAAGGATTACATAACAACTCCTGAAACCACCTTTCAGATCTGCAACTTCCGTACAGAAACAAACATCACCAATGGATGCAACAGGTAATTCTGAGACTTTTGAGTATGAACTTGGCTATGCTTGGCTTGACATGTTGGGCTTTGGAGGCATTTTTATGTTCAACTACTCGAATGAAAAAACATAATCCATATTCAGACTCCCCTTCAAATTCTGCAACTTTTGAGTATGAAGTCGACCTACTTCTGAATAGGCCCTCAATGCCTCCCCTTGGCACAAATCCCAATGTTGCACCTTGTCAAATTCGTACAGTCTGTACAGTCTTGAACTACGTGCCAAACAACTCCTTTTTCTCGATTTTTTTGCCTGACTAAATAAGCCAGACTCCGCCAAATTTAGCGACAGTTAGACAAATTTAGCCGGATTTCACCAGATTTGAAGGATTCCTGCCAGATTTGGTGCTAACTGCTAGATTTGGCGGAAATCGCCAAACCACTTTAACCTTCCAGAAGGTGCCATGTGGTGCCTCCGCATTAGGCCACGTGTCACCTCGTCATTGGCCCTCACCACGTCATCTTTCCCAATCATCCACCACGTGAACATGCCGAGTTAGTATCCGTACTGCCACGCGATCTTGCCTAGTCAGCTACCACGCCAACCTGCCCAATCAACTGCCACGTCATCATCCGTATAGTTCCACACCATCGTCTGTACAATGTCACATCATCCTTCTATACTGCCACATGTCACTTATGTAAAATGTCAGGTCATATTTTTGTATTGCCCCGTGTCACTTCCGTACAGTGCCACGTGTCACTTTTTTTTATTGGGCTAAATAATCCCTGAAAATATAAAAAATGACTAACATGTGTCAGCTCATGGTGCTGTCACGTCACCCTACTGAAGTCATCACGATGTACTGCTTATATCATCTGCCACATCAACTGTACAACCTTTGTCTAGTTGATTTTGACCTTTGACTTTTTCCCTTTTTGGGAAAAAGTTCAGAACGCGATAACTTTCGCATACAGTGTCCATTTTCAAGAAAAAAATATATGGTTAGAATCGACACTACGAGCCCTACAAAATGGCGCTAGTTTCATATGATTATGAGATCTTTGAAATTTTGGCCTTCCTGGATCCATTTTGGATCACATATCCTCGTTCCTCTCATTTATTTTGACTCGATGGAGCTTTGCCTCTCTCCCTTGCTTGCCAATCGCTGTGGTTCCTTCCCTATAGAAGCACAATAACCGCTCTCTGTCAATGGTAACAACTGTTGATGATTCTTCCCTCTAAAGACTGGATAACGGTGAAACAATATCATCTGCAAGAGCTTCTTTAGCAATCTATATACCTAAAAGAAGATTAGAAATAAGGGCCATGAGCTTATTAGTCGCAATCAATCCCTCTGTCACCCAATCTTTCAATTCATACCATAACTTTGTGCTTGCTGCCAAAAGACTTCAAACTGATGCTAGGGAAGATATTTTCCCTAAAAAAGAGGCTATTGGTTACTAGAATGTATTGATGACTGGCGACACCCTGGTCCTAGAAACATTACATTATGGGAAATGATACAATCATCCACATTGATTACAAGCCTTTGTAGTTCATACAGACACAGGGGAAGTTGCAGGATGACTACCATCAGAAGTGGCCCACCTACCTGCACTAGTTCCATCTCAACATCAAGTATAAGGTAGGGAGCAGAAATCATGTTGCTCACTGCCTTAGTCGACCTCCTGTGGATATACTCACCACCGTGCTCCATTCCTATGGACATGAGGCATATGAGTTTCCCCAACTTTATCAACAAGATTTGGACTTCATCACCACTTACCAGCTCTTGGGTCCATGCGCGAATGTCATCGATTTTCACAATCAGGATGGACTGTTATGCCATTTGGGCCATCTCTATGTTCCCGCAAGCGAGCGTGCAAAGCTAATTTGGGAGGCTCACTATAGTCGGATGGCAGGACATTTTGGCATGGAGAAAACTGTGGTCGTTTTACATAAACATTTTAGTGGCCAAAACTTCGACATGGCGTCATCAAGTATATCATATCTTGAACTTCCTGTGCCATTCCCAAGCCAAACATAAAGAAGCAAGGCTTATACACCCCTCTTCCTAGTCCCAAGAGGCTTTGGGAATCCATCTCGATGGATTACATGTTTGGCCTTCTGTCCACCAAACAAGGCAATGATTGTGTATTTGTGGTAGTTGATCGGTTTTCGAAGATGGCCATCCTCACAACCTGCAAGAAGAGCATCACAGTGATAGATACTGCCAAGCTCTTCTTCGAACGAGTGTGGGTCCATTTTGGGATACCATAGACCATCATCTCCAATCGGTACAACATGTTCCTCAACACATTTTGGTCGAGTATCTGGTCACCGTTGGACACCAAGCTCACTAAATCTACTGCTTTCCACCCCCAAACCGATGACCAAATAAAGGTCGTCAATCAGATGATTGTGCACATCCTATGCATGTACAACTCTAAGCATCTGTGTACATGGGATGATAGTGTTCCCTATGTTCAATACAACTACAACATGGCTCTCCATAACTCCACCATCCATAGTCCATTTTAGGTGGGTTGTGATTCCAACCCTTGGGTCCCATTGATGTTGCACTACCTCTTGCAACCACACAAGCATAATATTCCCATGTTCATTATGAGACTGACAAAGCCACTAGATTCATTGAGCAGATTCAACACATCTGTCAACAGGTCCATGAGATTTTACAGAAAGCCAATCCTAAGTAGAAGCAACACTATGATCAACACAGGGTACCGCACTAGTTTCAGGTGGGAGACAAGGTCTGGTTACATTTGCAGAAAGAGTGCCTTACAGGGCCCCATCGGAAGCTCTGCCCACTTCACTATGGGCCTTACACTATCACCAAGGATTTGGGTAGTAATTCTTTTGAGCTCAACACTCCGCCCTTCCTTGGCTTGCACCCAATGTTCATTGTGGACCTCCTTCGACCATATTTTCCACCATTATTGGACACCTCAGAGATCGTAGAACAATTGACACCAATAGAGCTCAACCTTGACTGCATGGATCAAACATCCACTGATAAGATAGTGGACACACAGGTCAAGGGAACTCACCAACAAAGGATCTAGGTTTACCGGGTTGTCAAGGCAGGGCAACTCCTACACCAAGGCAAGTGCCTCACCCGGAGCCAAATTCAACATAAGTTTCCTCACCTGATGGGGGAAATCAACGCAATAGAGACCATTTCTTCTTAAGGGGGAGGACTGATCCAGGTGGATATTGGTGGCCACCCACCTATTCAAATTGGCTCCTCTTGACAGAAAGCCAATGCTAAGTACAGGAAATGCCATGATCAACACAGGGTACCACACTAGTTTCAGGTGGGATACAAGGTCTAGTTACATTTGCAGAAAGAGCGCCTTATAGGGCCCCATCAAAAGCTTCTTCCAATTCTCTATGGGCCTTACACTATCACCAAGGATGTGGGTAGCAATGATTTTGAACTCAACACTCCACCCTTCCTTGGCTTGCACCCAGTGTTCAATGTGGACCTCCTTCGGCCATATTTTCCACCATTATTGGACACCTCAGAGATCGCAGAACAGTTGACACCAACCGAGATCAACCCTAACTGCATGGAACATGCATCCATAGATTAGATAGTGGACACACAGGTCAAGGGTACTCGCCAGCAGAGGATCCATCTTTACTGGGTTGTCAAGGTAGGACAACTCCTACACCAAGGAAAGTGGCTCACCCGGGGCCAAATTCAACAAAAGTTTCCTCACCTGATGGGGGAACTCAATGCAATGGAGACCATTGCTTCCTAAGGGGGAGGACTGATCCAGGTGGATATTGATGGCCACCCACCTATTCCAACCGACTCCTCTTGACAATTTTTAGTTTAGGACGTTCTTCTGTACTTCTTTGTAATTGTGGGTCCTATACTTTTGAGGATGTCTGAAGCCCTACACATATTCCAGGTGGATACTGGTGGCCGCTCATCTAATCCAACTGTCTTATTTTGTAAGTTTTCATGTCAGCACATCTTTCTGTACTTCTAGGTCCGTTATGGGGCCCTAAACAATGTTTTTTTGGCTTGCCACAATCAAACTATACACAGAGTCAGGTTTTGACAGAATAATGTGTAGTTCTTGAAAATACCTTTCCAATGGGCTATCACGCGCCTAAAACGAAGGTCATATGCAAAATTTACGACCCTGGGAAGTCGAGGTACCAACTTACCCTGCGGGGCCCACATAACTTTTGGCGTTTCATCTCCTAGGGTAAGGTTTTTGGATGTATAGGTTTTTGGCATTCATGAGTAATGTTATAAAGGCCTTTGGAACCTCATTGTAATCATTCTTCTCAGACAGATGCACGTAGCAACCACATCTCTTCTCAAAGATAACTACCACCATTCGAGCAAGTTGTTTTCAATTCTGCAGTTTTACAGTTTCAGTCTATTTCATTTATTCAATAGAAGTTATTGTTCACTGGATATCTGTTGTTGTTCTCTGTATCTTTGTGTTATTGTATTTAGTCTGTTAGTAAGTTTGTTCCGCTCATAAATCTGGATCAACACCGCTCATTTTTTCCTCTACCTCAAATCACATGAAAGGCGCTAATATGACAACAATTGCTGCAAACTTGTCAAGGGATGCAAAGTTGTTTTTTTATCTGTAAAATATTATTATCCAACTTTCAATGTGCCATTGTGGAGCTTTGGAGATGGAGAATATGACATTGCTATGGAGAACTGTATTATTGAACGCCACCACATAGCCTTGGAGAAATGGAGAACCAATTAATGAACAATGCCACCCCTGCAATAAGGGATTGAAGTTGAAATCCAATAGAAACCTAGAAAAATAAAGTTTTTGAATTTATTTTAATTTCAATAAAATTATTAATAAGAATTTCCTATGTTCAACCTTGGAAATGCTAGGAAAAATTGAATTCAAAGGACAAATTAATAGTGAGTCAATGCTCGACTCATTGCTATAGTCCCTAGGCCTTCGACGAGGACTAATAATAATTTATTAAGGAAACAAAATCAAGAAATTTTTTAGAGTGGCAACATGAGGAAAGTTCCTATAATTTTTTAAAAGTTTTCTAGTTTAAAAAAATTAATTACTTATATATATATAAATTTATTTATTTTTTACAAGTGTATCATAAAATCTATTAATTATTTTATTAAAACAAAACATTAGATAAGTGAAAATTTTAACTATATTGTAATTAAATTAGCCGCAATCTAACTGTTTTCCAGTAATGTTTTCTATTTAAATTTGCTTTAAATTTGACTAGAATTTGTTGGATCTACAGATTTGAGTGGTTAATTATGTATAATCTGAGTGCCCCAGGGGTTTTTCAGTAGGCTGAATTTATTTCTGGACAAGAAGATACTGGCATGGGACTTGTTGGTAAAGAGAGGATGGCAGGGTCCTGGTTTTTGTTATTTGTGCAAATCTGTTGAAGAAACTATAGAACATCTTTTTGTTCAATGTGCCTTTACTAGGGACATTTGGTTCTTGCCGAAAATTTTATTGAATTTTGTTATCGATTGGGGTGAGGGGTATCTAGAAAACAATTTGTAGCAATGGATAAACGGAAATAAAACATCGAAGGCTCTCCCTGGTTTCACCTGTTGGGGCATTTGGACTTATAGGAACACTATATTGTTCAATAATAAGACACTTTCCTTGGATCTATGTGTTATTAAAATCATCAACTCTTTCAAAGAATATCAGAAGCAACCCAGAGATAAATTTGTTAGGACTATTTATGATTTACCATCGTTAGAGATCCTTGTCAAAGGATTTTTTGATGGAGTAGCTCAAGGGGGAGTTTGTGGTGCTGGTTTTGTCTTGCAAGAGAATCACTCAAGATTTTTTAGGGGTTGGATGGGTGGAGGAATCGTCACAAACACAAAAGTGAAGATGTTGGGTTTATGGGCTTTGTTGACAATGTATTTAAAGTTCGATTTGGAGTGTTTACAGGTTTTTGGGGATTCCTAGGTCATCATTAACTGGGCAATGAGAAAAGGGAAATTAAGAAACATTGTTCATCAACATTGGGGGCAAAGAATCCGGGAGTGTGTAGCAACTTTTGATAGTATTGAGTTCATGCACATTTTTAGGGAATTAAATGTGGAAGCTGATCTAATGTAAAAAAAGGCCCTCACAGGGGACACTGGCACTTGCTTTTATGAAGAGATTAGAGTTGTTGAAGTGGTGTCTCGAGGCCACTTTAAAAGTTTTTAGTTCTTATTTACTTACTTTTAGTTTTAGGGGGAAGGTCTTCTTTTTTGTAACTATTGTACAATAGATACTGCTTGGAGCGTTATGTATTTATTTCTTGAGCAAAAATCATGTCTTCGCAAAATGAGGATAGGCTAAGAAGTATGTTATTTCCCGGAATTAGGCCACTTTAGAAGGGAATTCGAGCATTGAATGCGTAAAATTGAAATGGGTCACTCGATCTGAAGCAAAATGGTCTTAATCTCAAGTAATCGAATTTGAACCAATTCGCAAGGCATTTGAGCACCTTGTGCCATTGTGCCATTTTCTCGTCACGTCCGACGTGCACATGCTTAGCAGCCTGTATCGAGCTACTCCTCTGTGTATCCAGATTAACTAATTTTGCAGCTCGAACCCTGAACCTCTAAATTGGGATGACCCTTGCTTGGTCATACCCTCTTAGTTCTCTTAGTCTCTTGAAGTTATTGGTTTTCATAAAAATATTAGATACGCCAACACTCGCTCCTTATTCAATCTTGTCTCTTTCATGAAAGTGGTCTCATTCAATTGAGTCATCAATAACTGATTCACTCCTTCCCTTTCATCATTGATTATTGGCATGAGAACACTAATGATGTATAAAATATTGCAAGAGTTCAAACATCTATGCTTCATATCATTGTACATGTATGGATGTTTGTGTACTCTCAAAACATGCAAAGGTAAACAATGATCGCACACCTCACATTAAGAGCACTCTTACTAAAATTCTGAAATCATTTGAATGGACTTGTTTCAATCACTAATATTGTGTTTGTGTGTGAATACTCATGACTTAATTGTTGTATGAGGTTGCTTTGAGCTCAATTGGATGACAATCCCCATTGTGATGATATATGAATCCTTTGGATTATTTGTGCATTGATAAATATAATGCTTTTAAACATCATGTGGCTCCTAGGGACCTTACCAAAATGGCTTGGTTATACTATAATGCTTTGATGTTGGTATGTCCCTTTTCTCATTATGGATGGTCCGTGAATGGTTTCTCTCAGTGACATGTTGATCATATGTATGAGTAGTGAGAATGTTTATGCTTAGAAGACAAACAAATAGTGACTTGCTCTAATTAGCTATATTGCATAAATTGTGTTTAAATGCTCATGACTCAATGGATTTGATATATCCCTTGAAATGAGGATTTGACTGATAATTGTAAAGGCTCCTTTGCATGCCTTACGAATGTGACAATGGTCCTTTTCTCTTGAGAAGGCCTTGTTGAAGTGCCCATCAAGCTAATGTTATTGAATAAGTCCCTTTGCTCATCTTTAAAAGATTTTGGAATGATTTATATTAGTGACATGTTTATTGTGTGCATGATAGCATGGCTCTCATGATCAAGGCTTTAGTACAAAATAATCATAGCATGTGTTAGTCCTTGAATTTTTCATGACTTTTTCATCCACAAATTACCCTTTTCTACCATGCTTTGTTTGCCTTTTTCCCCCTTTGACTCATTTCTTCTATACGTTATGGTGTGATTTTATTGTTTTCTTTAGTATTTTTGTCATGCATTGGTGAGATTAAGTTTGAATTAAGATTTTTTAGAGTATCTTACATCATGATTTAGAGCCATTTCTTGTTTAAATTTGAAAAAAAATGAATTAAAGGAAGGCATTACAAGAATACTGTTATTCTTGTCGCATCTAAAATCATCATTATTCCAAATGTGCCAAATCCCAAAATATCGTGTCAGAAATCTTGAGATCATGTAGAAGGATCAAACACCGTTATGATTCTAATCAAATCATGAATTGCGGTTAGGTAATGATTCAAAGAGATCGGGTTTTGTACTTGCCAATTCTACGTCAAATCAAGGGTTCCGGGCCATGATATGAAAACACAAATTGTCATGGTTCAATTTGTGTTGATTTCTAGTTTATAAACTAACAAGTGTTCTGTAGATAGAAAATCTTCTTCCAATTGCTCATTATCCAGGAGACTCTAAATCTATTGTTGATCTGAAACCCCAACAGTTACAGGTTATGGCTCTTAAAAAGGGTGGATAGATCAGTCGATTAGAACTAGAAGGGGTGGAATTGCTCGAAGCCTTCCCTAAAATATTGCATAAATTCAAGAACCTTGGGTGGTATGAGTTCTATTGTACATTCAAGGGGTATCACGAAGGCATCTCCATGATTTTTGCTCAGAATTTCAATGGCTATGAAACAATATTGGGAAACCTGTTGATTCATGTTACTGAACATTTCATCGCAGCTGCATGTAGAGTGTCAATGTATGAAGAGAGATGGTGGAAGAAAGATAAGATACCTGCTAATTTAGTCAATCGGTTTCTTGTTCCAGAGCACCATGACCCGGATTGGAGCCAGGGCATTCCACATAAATGGTTGAAAGAGGAATGGAAAACTACTTTGGCCATAATTCAAAGGTACATTACCTATGAGGGAAGGTTTTCAACTATTCATTGTTATCACATATGATTATTAATGAATTTAAATGGTGATAATACTTTGTGTTTACCCCTTTATTTGCTAAAGAGTTTAACAAATATGTCAAAAGGGGTTTATACTCATCCTAAAAATGCTAGCAAGAGCTTGTTTCATCAAAGCTTAATCAAAACCCTGGCTCTACATGCATTAAGTGAGGTTCAAATGTCTTGGAATGCATTGTTGAGTTCATTAATATTGGAAGAACAAGGATCTAAATAAATAAATACTCCAAAAAATAAATCCACAACCTCAAAAAATGAGAAGGAATGCCTCTAAAAGTTCTGCAAAGTCACAAGGAGACCCCTCTATATCTACAAGTACTAGGTCTAACAAAAGGAAGCTCCAACTGCAACAAGACGTTGAAATCAAACATGAATTTGAATCCCCTGTTTCTGGACATGGATATAAGAGTTTAGACAGAGTTTGGACAAGGAAGATGGAAAAAAAAAGAACAACACAGTTGCTATAAGTTAAGCCAGAACCTGGAAAAGATTATAGTGATGAACATGTAAAGAAGAACATTGATAAAAAACAGAGTAAGGTGGAAAATGGTGAAAGAGTTCCAGATTACAAAAGCAGACCTAAAACCAGGGCAACTAACAAACTCAGACTCTATTCCAAAGCCTTATTCAAGCCTTCTTTGAAGAAGGACAATTTCATTGTGCTCGATGATGATGATGATGAGAAAATTACACATAAAACAAAAAAAATAGTTACAAGTGCCAGAGACAGTTAGTTCTAAAGATGAAATGAGAACAAGAAATCCCAAGCTGTCAATTGTTTTAAATCAAACCACACTTGAGGAATATTATAGTGGAAATCAAGAAAAAATAGGGGATGCATCAACAAAGCAAAATATCAAAATCTGCATGAAAAGAAAGGCGCTACCAAAACCTTCCTGTAGCTTGTTGTTTTTTCCTATTTTAGACACCAACTTTGGGAACATTCTCTGTGAAACCAGAGATGAATTTTAAAAAACTGGAAAATGTTTTTGTCAGCAACATATTGATTTAGAAAAAACCTCTCTCCATTTTGAAAAATATATCACGGTTCAAGAGATTCAAATAGATCTTTGAGGCCTATTTTTCAGGATTTTTCCAAAATCAATTTCCCGTTTTAGACACTAATTTTAGGCATGTTTTTCGAGAAAATGGAGATGAATTTTAAAACTTCGAAAAAGGTTTTTGTCAAGAAAAAACTGATTTACAAAAACCTCTCTCAAGTTTTACACATATATCATGGTTTTGGATATACAAAGAGATATTTGTACCCTATTTTTTCAGGAATTTGCTAGATTTATTTTCCTAAAATAACTCATAGACAACAATTGATGAGCCACCTCATCAATTCGACTTGGAGACAAGATCCTATCTCCTCCTTGATTATTTGAAACAATAAAATAAATATGGATGATGAGGTTTTCAGATCCATTTCTTTTGGATCTTGATAATTATGTACTTTTTCTATATAACATCTACAGAAGGAGAAATTAAGGGGGTTGTAAGTGGAGATATCAAAACTTTGTTTCTATCAGTAAGGAATGGAATATGTTTCATTTTGTACTAATTGAAATGGATATATCATGGTTAGATTTCTCTTCTATCTTCTATACAATCTTGTCTTACTTGAATGTATGTCTATTCTTTTTCAAAATGCAAAATTGATCTTTTATGTTTATGATATGAGTTAGTGAAAATTTTGTTGATTACTTATTCATTTGTTGTGTTATGTTCAAGTACATATTTCTTATTCTTAAATGATATTGATCCAGATTTTATGAGCATAACTAAATGACTACATATTATTAACATATGCTTACAAAATAATATAGATACAATAAAACTAGTTTTCTATTCAATGGAAATAAGCTAAAAGGCGTAAAATGCATGAAAACAAGCTTCTTTGGAATGGTGGTGGCTTATCTCCTAGAAGAGATGTGGGTTCTCATTCATAGGAAATGATTAAAATGGGGCTCATGAAGGCATTTTTACAATGTGAAATTCCAAAACCCTAGACATCCAAAAAAACCCTAACCCTAGGAGATGAAGCACCAAAAGTCATGTGGGCCCAAGTTTGGGTAGAAGTTAAGGTACATCAACTTCAGGGTCATTAGCTTTGCACATCACGAATCCCATTTTAAGTGTGATAGCCAGTTGGAAGGTATCATCGAGGAGGATTCATTTGGGGACTCAATCATTCCTTCAACTATAATGGTGAGAATATCTATCGAAAAACCTTCATTTATGCCCCTCAAAATGGCCCCGGGAAGTTAAAGCTATTTAAAATAGTAAATTGCCAAAATTGTGAGGAAAACTGTTTTGAGCCGGTTGGAAAAGATGGGTGTAGCCATCGATATACACCTAGATAATCCTCCCTCCTTAGGAAGAAATGGTATCCATTCATTGAGTTCCCCATAAGATGAAATTTATCTTTGAATTTGGCTTGGGTGATCCACTTGCCTTGGTGCGGGGTACCACTGTTTTGACAACTTCCGATAAAATTTGGATCCTTTGCTATAGAAGTGCATGATCTGTGTGTCTACAGTATGATCATTGGATGCATGTTTTAGGCATTCAGGGTTGAGAATCTCTGGTGGTTTGTTGCTACACTCTACGTCTCAGTGTCCAATAATGGTGGGAAATAAAGGTGAAGGAAGTCCACGTTGAACACTAGGTGCAAACCAAGGAAAGGAGATGTTGATCAAAAACATTATCTCCCAGTACCTAGTGATGGTGTACAACCACTACTTGAGTGGAAGTGAAGCTTCCGATGGGGGTCTCGTGGGAATTCTTTACGCAAGTGCAGCGAAACTTTGTCATCCACACGAAACTTATGTGGCACCAGATGTTGATCGTAACCCTTTGCTTTTTTACTTGTCCATCCAGTGCATGGGATATCCACAGACTTGTTGGTAGATGTCTTTGGATTGGCTCAATGAGCAGGGTGGCTTTGTCAGCTTAGGTTGGAGGCCAGGGAGATGAGTCGGTCGAGAGGTGACCACAAGAGGGTACAGCAACATCTATGGGACCAATGGTTGGAATCTAGCCCACGAAAGGGATGTGTCCAGTTAAACTATCACGGGGAGCTTAGTTTGTAGCTATTTTGGATATAGGGAAGGATATCATCCCATTTGCGAGGGTGCTTTTAATTATACATCTGAAAGATATGCACAATCATTTGATTGGCAATTCAGTTTATCTGTTTGGGGTGGAAGAGTGGATTTGGTAAGCTTGGTGTCCAACGGTGACGAGAGACTCGACCAAATGTGATGTTGTCTCGGTCAGAGATAATAATGGATTTGTGAGATTCCAAAATATAAATTTAGTTCAAAGAAGATCTTGGCCAGCCTGGCAGCAGTGATGATGATGATGATGTTCTTCTTGGCAGAAGCTGACCATGTCCCTTCATCTTAAGCGATCAAAAACCACAAAAACATAGTCATTTCCCACTTTGTGGATGGGAGGCCCGACATGTAGTCGATGAATGGATTCCCATGGCCACCAATAATAGAGTAGGAAAGAGGGTGTACGGCACCTAATTTCTTAGTGGTTGGTTTAGCAATAGATGCGAGCTGAGTGCATGACGATATAGTTAGACCTCCCTATCGAAGTTTACGGCCAGTAGAAATGTTTTACGTAGCATCGCCACTATGCTTTTCAATGAAGTGTCCTACCAACCAATTATAGTGGGATTCCCATATCACTTATTTTCTTTCGCTTGATGGAACATAGATATGGCCTAGATGACACTACAAAGAAACCCATCTGAAGATGGAAATTATAGACAGCATTTGCAACATTTTGGTGGGTGGTGGCGAAGTCGAGATTAAATCTGGAGTCGGGACCCATCCGGAGATCTCATGGCCATGAGGTCTAACACCATGGTGAGTGCGGCTATTGGCGGGTCCTGAGCAACCAACTGACGCCAATTGGTGCTTCTGTTTTATACTTGATGCTAAGGTGGGATTAAACGCGAGTATGGACCACTTTGATGGGTGATCGTGCGCAGTTTTCCTTGTGTTTGCATGAACTACGGTGGCTTATGATGGGTGTGGATGACTATCTCCTTCCCAAAGAAATGTGAAATGTCTCCAACGTACAATGGGTACATTTTTTTGTCGAGTAGGATTTAACTACAGAGACAACATCGATGGTCTCACTATGATGATAGACTCACGATGGTGGCCATCGCGAAAAGGTCGGAAACCGGCATACCGCGAGTCACGAAGCATTTGTCACCGATATCAAGGGACGTTGCAATTCGGTGAGTGAGAAAGTCGTGAGGCACAAAGTCTTTGCTTCAAATTGTTGAATTCTTATTGTTGGGACCGTTACATAAATTTCACCTTACCACCACCACCCCTAGTTATTTGGCTTAGGACCCATGTAATATGGGAGAATCCAACAACCCTGCGGTAGAAATTAGCAAGGCCAAAATCAAAGCTTGGTGAGTGGTTGGGACTGGCGGATCCACCGGATGACTTGGATCTTGGCTAGATCCACATGTAATCCATTTTGATCAATTATGCAGCCCAAGTGATGGATCATGTCCATCTTAGGAAGAACATTACCAAGTTGGCATATAACTTATCTTTGTTAGCGAGTGTGCAAAACCCTCGAGATATCTTTGTAAGTGTTCGACCTAAGTCTTGTCGTAAATGAGAATGTCATCCGGATACATACTACAAAAGTATTGGTGAATGGTTGTGGATATCATCCATCATCCCCTCAATGAAGATGGATGGAGCACAAACCAAAGGGGCGCATTGGCAATTCAAAGGCCTTCCTTGAAGGCGGTTTTCCAGTATCTGTCATCGGGACCACGGTGGTACAGCCAAACTTCAGATCCAATGTTACTTACTAAAATTATTTGGGCCACTGTGAAGGTTGAGTCAAGGAGGGTTTACATGGAACCGGAGATGGTGCCGGTTCTTCTTGTGATTTTATTTAGAGTCCGGTAATCAATCGCGAGGTTGCTAGGTTCCATCTTTCTTTTGTACACCAACGATTGGGCTCCCACAAGGTGATGGTACAGGACGGATGTGCTGCTGTAGATGGATTCTTGGATCACGGCATTTGATCTCCCTCATTCTATAACGAGGAAGGCGATTAAGGTAAACGTGGGCCTTGATGTCGCCAGGGAATTAGGATCGATGGGGTGCTTGACATGGAATGCGGGGGTACCCAGTGGGTGAGGAGAAGATATATAGGTATTCTTCCATGACCTTATCTAATTGCTTCTACTATGTGGAGAGAATTTCCGTGGAGGCCATGGATGTGGATACAATATTTAGCTTATTCTAAAGGTGAATCAGCAGAGAATGACTTCGGTCTGAAAAATGACCTTCGTACTTTGTTTGGCAGAGATCAAGGAAACAATACTAGGTGGAGTTACCTCGGGTATCACGTACAATTTCCTGATTCAAAGTAATAATAACACTATAGAGGCCCTAGACTCGTATACAGCATGGCGTTTCCATAAACAAGGTTGGCTTGAACATCCTGGAAACTTGGGAAATATATTACAATACCCGCCATCTTTGAAGGGATTGATGTGTATGGCGGTCGACATTGGTTGGTGTGGAGATCACTTCCTTGGCAAAACCATCCAATGGTGTAGGGTTGTGGGTGTGGTGTTGTTAAGAACCAAGCTGGCACGATGACCTCTGGCGAGATGAGGTTCTTACGGCTCTTTGCTATCCATGATGCGGGGTGAAGTGGGGGCCCTTTTACCCACATCTGTGAATGGAAGAGTTCCTCTTTCTTGGCTTGTTTGGTTCACCGAGCTTGGTGGTAGCAATGGTGGCAGGTTCGTATTGATCCATACCTTTGCAGTTTACGTCTCGAGAGTCCCTGAAACCGCGCTATGATTCGAGGAGGCTTTCCTTTATTACTAATGGTACTTTGAACCTTGATCCCGGCTGATGTTATGCCAAAGGGCTCTTATGCGTCCTTTGCCGATATCTTTCTTTGATACTTTCCGATGTCCTTCTTTAACTGCGGCTTGGGTGGTTGTCCCGATACTATCCATATTTGCTTTGTCCTTTGTTACGTGGGTTGGGGCCACCCTTTCATATCTTTTGTTGTGAGGGGTTCCCTGGGCCAAATTTCGTTAATGCTGTTTGAGCTTCTTCTCGATTTGCGGAATATGCTCGGTGAAGCCATGGATAAGATGTCCAAGAATTTCATTCGATTACGTGTTAAAAATTTCAAACTAGCCGGTTTAGGTCTTTAACGATTTTCGATAAAGTTAAGTCACCAAACCAGGTTTGTTGTTTTCGACCTTAATGTTTCGATGTTGTTACAACCTTATGTCGATCGCATTTCAACATATGTCTCTTCTTGTTTGACATATGTACCGATGCTTGTTCGACATATGTCTGACGCTTTTCAGCATATGTCGGTATTGTTTCAACGCTTAATGTCTCGACCGCTGTTTCGACCCATATACCTATTAACTGTTTAAATATATATACCGATTCTTGTTTAGCATATGTCTCAACAACTGTTTTGACATATGTCTGACAACGACTTCATCATATGTTTCAGCGTTGTTTCAACATATGTCTCAACATTATTTCAACATATGTCTCAACAATGTTTCAACATATGTCTCAACAATGTTTCAACATATGTCAACGCGTTTCGAAACGCGTATCGATCACTTGTTTTGACATATGTCGGTCTTAGTTTGACATATGTCTCAATATTGGAACGACCCCGCTATGTCTCAAGGCTGTTTCAACATAGCACAAACTTAACAAAATAAACTTGGTAGAAACGCGAAGTTCGAACATGGATTTTTACCTCAACTGAAATAAAATATCAACAATATACAAAACTTCGGAGAAAATATGGACACAAAGATTTTCGGTCTAACTTGACCGGAAAAACCAGGAAGGAAAACCGGTGAGAGGGATTTTTATTATTTATGAGCTTCTTAGAAATTTCTTTTACAACATATTCATCTTGAGAAATTACACAAAACTTATCTGGACTTTCTTCGCTAAAATCCTTTTGAGCGGTCTTGGAAAGAAATGCTCCTCGATTTACGTAGATTACGGCTGTGGCTATCAAGCAATTAATGTTGTGGTTGTCATTCTTGCCAAAACTTTGCTAAGACTGTGCGGAAAACCCAACATGAACAAATCCTTGTAAAATCATCTTTATGCGACCCATGAATTTGTGTAAATGCTCACGGTATGGAAATACACTGGAAATTTATTACAACAATTACCTCAATTTATGTGCCAATAAATGTTGTACAACAACCTTGGAATGCATGCCAATACTCTAAATTGCATTGTCCTCCCTCGATTCGTGCATTAAATGTTGTACGACCCTCCACAAATCTGTATGATGTAACATTTCTTCCCTTGCTATCTGCTGTCACCGAGAAATCCGTACTTCTCTTTTTCCTTGGGATGCGTGCTCTCCTTCAACAAATGGTGTCTCTTTTCTCCTGGGCCTCTCTCTTGCTCTTGGCATCTCACAAAGATCACGACCTTGGCATCTCGCAAGGTCCCTTCTCTTGGCATCTCACCAAGAGTCTCATGATCTTGGCATCACCAAAGATCCTCTCCTTGGTCTCTCTCACCAAGTGACTTCCTCTCTTGCTCTCTCTTGTTCTCTCAACAAGATGCATGAACTACCAAGAATGGGTGCACCCTCTTACCCTAGTCGACCTCATGGGGGAGGTGGGGTTTTCTAATCTAGCAGTAGAGTTAGATTATATGGGTGGTTGAGATTTGGTGTCTCTTCTCTCACCCCCACTTTAATCATAAAAGTCTGCTGCCAATTTGCATCTCACAAAATAAATGACTAGGACCACATTGGGCACTTTCTCCCCCTTAGGTGCCAAGGCAAGTGTTTCTCTTGCCTTGGTACATTATTTTAATTAAAAGTTAGTCTGGATAATATCTATCACGAGACAGAACGATATGAGCACCAGGATGTCTCACCACGAATTTTGATACCTAGCTGGTCGCATGAGGTATGAAAGATATTCATGAAATGGCCTTTGCTTGGTCTCTTTCTTGCCACGGTGTGGTCCATTTGGTATACAAAGTGGAGTCTTAACTTCCGACTGATTAGTATTGTTTCTTGTGTATCCACGGAGGAATCCAGATGGTCATTGTTGTAAATAATATTGAGGGTTCCTCTGTTTCCTTTCTCACAAAGTTTCCACCAATCTTTGACATGGGGATCGAATTTGAGGAGCACAAAGTAATCTTTTTCTCTATTCAAAAATTATGAACAAAAATACCCTTCTAGTAGATTCAATACTTGTCCACAACGTAATGCGTTCTATCCAACCTTCAAATATAGTAATATCGAGTTTATTTGTACCTTGAAGGGGTGAAGCCTCCTCGAAGAGATCATTAAGCACGGTGTTTCCGTCCGAGTTTAGCAGCGAAACTATCCATCATCTCATTCCTTTGTTTGCCGCGAGGGTTCCTCAATCAACAATTTGAAAGGATGGATACGTCTATCATCTTTCTTTTCTCTTTCCTTGAGATTGGCAGGTGTCGAGATATTTTTCCTTAGGAGAACAAGCTTCGAGACCAATTCTTTATATACCGACCTCGTTGGGGACATGCATTAAAGGAGCGACAAGGGTAGGCGCTCGTGCCATATCCGGTTACATGAAAATGACGAAATGACTATATATAATTAGCGAGGATGCTTAACACAAAATATGAGAGATACAATAAAAGCGGTTTTCTATTTGTAATGGAAATAAAAGTGAGAAACTTTAAAATGCGGTGGAAACAAGCGATGGAATGGTGGCGACTTATCTGAGAAGAGATGTGTCATTCGCCCATTAAGAAGATGATTACAATGAGACTTTTAAGGCATTTTTACAATAAAAAGGAATGCCAAAAACCCTAGACATCAAAGAAACCTAACCTCGAGGAGATGAAGTGCCAAAGAAAGTCATGTGGGCTCCGTTTGGGTAAAGTTAATACATCAACTTCTGGGGTCGTAACATCGATCTTTGTTTAGGCATATGATAGTCTAGTTGGAAAGATTATCCTCGAGGGAGATAGGTTTGGGGCTCAATCATGCCTTTTTTTTTTTTTTTTTTTTTTTTTTTTTTTTTTTTTTCATTTAGGCCCTCAAAATGGCGGAGTTAAAAGCTAAAGAATAGTGAATTACCAAAATTGTCAAAAAACTATTTTGAGCGAGTTAGAAGGGTGGTGTGGCACTATTATACGTGATCAGATATTTAGGAAATAATATTTTTCATATGTGATTGGACAAATTGGAAACCCACATACCTCTGCCCTATTTTTGAAACCTCTTGTTTAACTCATTAGATTGACAACTAGTTACTAAGCAAAGTGTGATAAGAACTTGTTCCCGTGATAAAAATCTGATATTACTCTTTACCCATTGCTTAACCTTCAAACCCTATTTCAAAGCCCTAAAACAATATTTATTTATAAAAACCATTGCAATAATTTGATGATGCCCTAGCTTCCCCTTTAGCAGTCAAGTGCAACTTAGGGACTAACAACATGCATAACTTTAGTACTCAAGTGCAACTTTAGGGACTAACAACATGCATAAACATACATTATAATTATGAGTTTTGCCTCAACTATGTTACATAAGTTGTTATTCAAATGCTTCATCACTCACACTTAACACACTTTTTTTGGTTCACGAGAAGACAACATTAATGCATATCCTCATTGTAGCATCTATCATCATATTTCATGGAATGCAACCTATCATATTATGCAATTTAAAGTTTAAATCTAATCAATACATTGACTTGTGTGTTATACTTAAGCTTGTCACCTTGAGGCTAGTTCTCTCTCAATGTAATAAGAAGAGTCAAAATAAGAGTTGGGAAAGATAGAATCAAGGAGATCCATGCGGTAAGGGGTGAGAGGATAGATTCCTTTGACCATAGGTGTCTTCTAAATCAAAGCCTCTAGTAGAGATAAATTGATGGCATTGTCATTAATATAAATGCACAAGTATCAAAATAATTCACGTGGTAGAAGAGACCATCAAGAATACAAGTAATGCTTTTAAAGTACCTTGTGGATGGCATCAGGGCATTTGTCTCCCTTATTCTTTAATATGGTGGTAAATACTTATGACAACCCATTAGAAATGTAAGAATGTTTGTTATAAATAGTGGACCATATGGTTATTGGTAGGATTGTGTATGGAAATAGTACAAATGATTTGTTGAGATCGCCTACCATCTAGTCCCAAGCACTAAAGTTATGAGTATAGTGCGGATGGCAAGTGAAAGGGTAAAATTGAGAATATCTTGATAACGACAATGGTGACATCATTACATATTTGAGCACCACTATTTATAACCTCAAGTTATAGCAAATAATCTCTCCTTTGAAGTAGAAAGCTTTTTGATCATGTGAACAACATTCCCTATGCATCAATTGGCATCTAGGAAAATATTGAGCACAATTTGATTTGTACTTCTCTAATGAATTCAAGCATGATTATTGGCACATATCAAAGTGTATATGAAAAATATGGCATTCCAATGCATAATCATAAAAACCAATGAAACAACACTCCATATGAGGATCACAATTTTCCTTGTGAGGCTCTTTTGTACATAATTTCATGGTCAAACCAAATGAAGTATCAGAGTTCCAAAATAAGCTACATGAAGGGTTTTGGGGTCTCTAATCATAACGAAACCGAGGAAAACTAATTCAAAGGCACAAAAGTAGGAAAATGCATTAAATTTCATGTTAAAGAATTATTTTCCTCTTCATGTTTAATGAAATGTACCAAGGGTGTGTTAGAATATGTCACATGTCCAAGCCCTAGAAAGATCTTGATGTCCTCCATGTTTTACTTCAAAAAAAGGCATTTATGAGGTCTTATGTAGGAGTAACACGCTTACAAAGTTAAAAAACAAGGACCATTTTTTATTGCAGGAAATTATTGTAGCTAATGAATTTCTTGTCGGATGTCTTAACAATTGACTTTGTCTGGAACGTGTTGGTGATGGTCATCACTTGTTTTTCTCCCTGGGATTACAAAGGGGCTCATTGACTCAATAATTTGAGCATCCTATCATTCATTAAAGGCTAGTTGAAGTGGTGTATATCTTTACCAAGTGATTTAGAGTGGATCATTATATAAGTTGTCATATATTTTGGTACTTTTTGGGTAGAGAAATTAGAGCTATTGGCTTGTAGGTCCCATTTTAGGGGCATATTATGGTTTGGATATTTGGGGTCCAAAACCTTTTTAAGCCCGTTTGAGGCCTTAAATGGTCATTTTTTGGGTTAAAACTTTGCAAGCTTAGATTACAACATCTTGACTTTGTTCTAAACTTTGAGAGATTTCCAACAACACAAAGATCACCTCAATCAAAGTTCGTATGCAAAATTTATGCCTCCTAGAAGTTGACCTATCATGTTGACCACCATGGTACCAAGTGGATGCCACATGAGCTTCCATTACTCACAAATGTGGAGCTAGTAATGAGTGGACTTTTAAGAATATTCCAGGAGGTCTGAATCCCTAACATTAATTGAGGGTTGAGGCATGAAAAACCCTAACCCCAATCCTAGACAATTATCGAGCTATGTTAAATATCGAGTCATCGGGAAATGAAGGGGTTCCATTTTTATTACATGGAGTATTGTTCCATAGTAGAGCAGAGCACTAAGAGTGGTATATTGAAGCAAAACATAGGAAGTTGAAGATTATGTAGCAAGGATATTGGTCACAATGTCCATGGAATCTAAATAGTGAGTGCCCTTTCTTTGTATTTTCATTTTGTAACTAAGAAGAAAAGAGAAAAGCATAGGCCTCACCTTTTAGCTATGTTTTCCCCGTATTGGGTTTTCCAAAGAGTAGAGCATAGGCCTCACCTTCAAGCTAGGTTTTTCTTGTATTGGGTTTTCCAAAGAGAAGAGCATAGGTCTCACCTTATAGCTTGGATTTATCCCTGTTGGGGTTTTCCCAGGGTACGTCTTGTGTTCATTGCGTGGATGGCGTGTTATTGCTTGTCTCTTTCATTTCCATTTAACATATTTCAGTATTTTTTGTGTTAAGCTAGTAATATTACAAAACTACAATCTAGAATAAAACATTGCATAGTAAAAGGTTGTAGAATATTATAAGATCTGTTGTAACAAATTGTTCTAGTGTAAATATCCACCACAATTTGTAGATCACCATGCATTTGAGACAAGAACATAGTTTGATTCCTCGAGGGGTAGAAACTGTTTCATTTATGGTCAAGCCAATGAAGATGGACAATGTTTCCATGTTTATCATACAAATATAGCCATCATTTGGAGGAATTTGGGATTGATATTGGTAGCTAAGGAGAGGAATTGATATACCTATTATCCAGGCAACAAAACAAGAGAACATTCAAATGGTCTCCCTCACATATTTTGATTATACATAACTTTACATGAGTCTTCACAAGCTAATTGTTGGGTATGTGTTATATTCTTTGTAGGAGTTGTAGTGTCTACATTGCGTCGGGCGCGTAGGGGGGTTTGAGAATTTTTTTGTGCCTCGGGAAACATGTTGCATTTTTGCCTCGTTTTCTGTGATGCCTTGATTTTCATGTCCATTGCTGGGTGGTTTTTCAGCACATGTTTTTTGTCGATGGTTTTCTATTTTCGATTAAGGAATCAAGGTTGTTGACTAATCCAGGTCATTGGGTTAGGGTTTTGGATGTCGTTGGCTCCTATACGTATATTGTATTGTAAACAATGTATCACTATGAATGAATATATAATATGACGGTTTTCCCCATTTGGATTTCCAGGGGAAAAATATCTGTGTAATGTTTGTATTTTCCATTGTATCTTTTCTGTTCTTTTACTGAAAATATGTTTGCAGTAAACATTGTACAAGGTTAAAATCTACACTAATTGCCAATGTGGTTTCATTCTATCATGTTGTGCTAGGATATTGGGGGCCATTATCTTATGTTATAAATTGTTGGGAAAAACCTGAGATTTGAATGCATGCATCACATATAATGACTGGTTATATCACTTTCCTGGCTTAAATCCATGACTGGTCTTGTTTTTTTTTTCCAAGGAAAAAAAATTGTAACTTTATTTATAGTAAACAAAACTACATTGTCATGTGCCTCGAGGCATTCAAAAAGTGCTTGTAACCTAATTGAGCATAACATCTCTACATACATTTCCTACAATCAGATGTAAATAAAAAAGAAAGTTGTTCCTTTACTTAAAATGACATAGATTACAACCTTAAATAACAACATCTGGGAATTGTCCACTATCAGAAAGCCGTGAGTTGTATTTACAACAAAATATGAATGTCCATGGATTTAAAAGAAAAAAATACATCTTTGTAAAGATCAGAATCATGAATTTGTCCACTATAGTGATTTTATAACCAAGGTGCATGACATAAATCATTTGTATGGCCATCCTGAAAGATGGATATGATCCAAGTACCCCGCTCCAGCCCCAATGCCTCTTTGAAAGGCCATCAACTATCATGTTCTTGTCCTTATATATCTGAGAAAAATAAATTTGAGATAAGGTTGTCATTTCTTGTTGGATATCATCAAAAATTGGTTGTAAAGTGTAATTTATGAGTGATGCTTCCTTTCATAACCATTGAATAACTAGTAGAGAATTGCAATTTTTTTGTAACAATGTAACACCATATTCTTGAGCCAATTGTAGTGTTAATTTGAGAGCCATTAATTCAAAATAATTGTTATTTTCATGCCCAATCCTAGCTTTGAATGTTATACTATGATTTTCAGAGAGATATAGGATCCCTCTCGAACCTCCTTTTGGGGGATCCCCTTTAGAGGCACCATCAAAGTAGTCCCATGGAATGACCTTATTGATAAATTATTCTTTTGTCCCTTTTCTTGTTTGTTTTTCCTCTACCTATGGATATGCATTTAGTATATTTAGGGATTGGATTGCACATTTGAGGGGAGGTGTCTCATGTCCTTCAAATAAATCTAGGTTTATGATACACCATATTCCACAAGCTATATTTAGTGGACGAGCTTTAATATTCTTTATACCCTTATTTATAAACCAAATTCCTAATCCTTCTTCAATACTTCCTCCTTCCCATGCATTCCTTAACCCTATTGTGGAACTAACTTCTTTCTAGACCTATTTAGAGAAAAGACAAGTCATAAGTAATTGATGAATTGTTTCCTCTTCTTATTGGCATAAACTACACCAACTCAGGACAATGATTTTATTTTTTTGTAGAACATCTGATGTTGGAGCCTTATCATTTAAGGTCGACCACATACAAAAAATATTTATGGAGGGGCACCTTAACTTCCAGATGATTTTCCACCACCAGATAGGTTGTCCCTCCAAGCCTTCCTCAACAAGGGCTCTGTATCCTATTTTGGGTACATAAGTCCTTGTAGGATTAAGAGTCCACAATAGTTAGTAATCTTCTTCCCCTATTTTGGCATTGTTGACTTTCAAATAATTTGTGTATGATTTCCATGCTTCTGCCAATTCTTATCCCAATTCTACCTCCTCCCAAGTGAACCATTTTTGCTGTTGGTTTGTAGATATGTCCTAATTCATAATCTTTATTAGTGAAAATATCCCTTTGTTTCTTAACTCGTGTATTACTTGATGGGTTAATCCATGGAGACCTTTCCTTATTATCCAAGGATCAATCCCAACCTAGATTTTAACGCCTCTACCAGCTTCTAGAATAGCCAATGACCAACCAACTAGAAAGTTGAGTTCACATCTGTCTAGATCATTGATTCATTATTCACCTATTTTAGAGGGTTCCTAACCCATTCCTCAACTATGTATGGGTACAAATACTTGGATTTGATTACCTAGACTCACGAGCCTTCCCCTTGTACCGGCCTCCATTCATTTTTATTATCTATGGCCTTGGAGAAGAGGAATAAGTTTTTTAGGCCCCATCCTCCATTTTCTTTTTGTGTTGCCAAATTTTTCTAGGAAGTTAGCACAAAACCTTTATTTTTGTTATCTGCCAACCTAGGTGAATTTATAGCACAATTTCCTATTTTTCTATAATGTTCCTTTTGGAACCCAAGCTAATGAAATCCAATATACCAGTATGGCTTCCAATATTTCTTTAACAAGTACCAATCTACCCCCTTTTGATAGCCACTGATTTCACCAATGGTTTAATGTATTTTCTACTTTAGCAACTAACCATTGCTAGACACCTTTTTTGTACAAATTTGGTTTCAAGTGGAACCCCAAGTACTTTAGTGTTTGATCCATATCAATCACCTGGTAAGAAAATAATTGGAAGAAATATCCCTACTTATGTTGTGAAATGTCCCACATGGAGAGTGTGGATTTGTCTAGATTTATTATCATACCCGTAGCTTTACATAAAAAGTCCATTTTTTTAAAACTTCTCAACTATCCTACTAGAACCTTCACAAAAAATCAAGATATCATCCACGAATATAAGATGTGTGATATTGTAGGTAGGACCAATGTGGATCCCTTTAAAGATGTCGTTTTCTGATGCCTCTTTTAATAATCTACTCAGACCTTTCGTTATTAGTGGGAATGGGAGAGGGGAGACGAGGCATCCCTGTTTGAGACTCCTACTTTGTCTAAAGAAAGGGAATTTTCCCCCATTGATTAGGATATAAAAGGATATAGAAGTAATGCAACTCATAACCCATACCACAAAGTTGTGACCAAAACCTAAGTGAATAAGGATTAATCTTAGGTAAATCCAACTCACCTTGTCATAGGCCTTGGAGAGGTCCACTTTGAGTACCATCAATGTTTGATTTCTGGTCTTGATCAAGTGTAGTCTTTCCTATGCTATTTTCGTTGCCTTGTGGATTTGTTTTCCTTCGAGAAACCCAAATTGATCACTCAAAATTTGTTTTAAAAGAACGTTTTTGAGTCTTCTTGCTATGACCTTTGAAATGATTGTGTAGATACAATTGCATAAGTATACTGGCCAAAGCTTTTCAAAAGTAGTTGGATTATCCTCTTTTGGTATCAAAGCAATGAAGGTAGTATTATAATCCCCAATAATTTTTCTTGTGTTTCTAGTAGACTCCACCACCCTTCTTAATTCTCCTTCAATGAATTCATAACATCCTAGAAATAATTCCACAGGTAGGCTATTTGGCCATGGGATTTTTTCCCTTTAAAATATGTATGATCTTTGGAGCAATTCATCTTTCCCAGCTTCTTTCATCAGTTCCAAATTGTATTCATTGTTTACAACACTAGGAAAAGAGTTTGAGAGCCTTATTACTTCAACAATTATGGCATGGGAGTCTTCTTTGAAGAGATTGGAGAAATAGTTGACTCCTTCATCAACTACATCTTTAAAATTTGTAGCCAACTAATTATTGCCTTTGTCAATCTTGGAGATAGAGTTTATATTTTTCCTTCCATTTGCATAACAATGAAAAGATTTGGAGTTTTCATCACCTACTTGTAGCCATATGGCCCTACTCTTGAGCTTGCATTCCTTCTCTTTCTCTAGTAAGATATTATTATTATTTTTCTTCTAGTTGCTTTACTTCCAACTTCCAAGCCTTAGTTACGAATCCAAATCCTTCACTATTATAGGGTGTCTCCAATCTTGCTTCCTCTTCTTTTGGAACCCTTTCATCTTTTTGTTTTTTGTCCTTAGCCCATTGTGCTGCTACCTTCTTTGCTTCTTTAATATTTTATTGAAATTGAAGGGAGGATAATTCTCTTAGGTGAACACCATAAGGCTTCCAAGCCTCCTTAATATTTCTTACAAAGTATTCCTCCTTTAACCATTATGGATTCAACTTGAATGCGTTGGGAGGTTTTTCCTGGGATATGGCCATTTCTAACACAACATGGTTATTGTATGAGTCCTCTCCCGAGGATACAGACTATATCACACAAATAACTTCATCTACAAACCATATATATATTAGAAATCAATCAAGCCTCTTGGTTATTCTATATACCCCTATTCTCTTGTTTCTCCAAGTTGGAGTTAGTTTTACATGTTCTATGTCCAACATGGCCACATCTTCCATATTTCTTATAAAATAAGTCAAGAGACAATCCATGTGGGTAGTTGGTCTCTGAATTTATGATGCTCCTATTGTAAAGTTTAGGTCTCCCCCCATCACCACAAGGTTTCTCTGGATACACTTCAAATAAAAAAAATTGTCTCAGTATTCCACTCTTTATGAGTAAGGACCATAAATGTTTAGGGCAAAGATTTATTTCCCCATATCCAATGAAACTAAATTTACCCCTATCCATGTTGGAAATGCCCATGAGTTAGATAGGGTAAAAGAACACCTCTACCATCCTATAAGATTCCCATCAAATCTCCTAATAACATCATTGTAACTAAACTCCCACCAAATCATAAATTTTGAGAGCTCATTGATAACCTTTTCCCATTTATCATTGTTTCCTGAAGGACGATAATGGAGGGTTTTGATGTCTCTATAAGCCTCCTAACGACCAATTTATTTGAGGGATTGGCCAATCCTCTATAGTTGAGTGTTAGGAAGATAATTTAAGTCCCTCACATGGGGAAAATACTTTAAGGACCCCAACTAGAGATAGTTGTTTCCTGCATATAGCCTTTGAAGATGCTTGTTTATGTGTTATAGACATATACAAATTTCTTCCTCTTTGGTTTGGATTTTGTTTTTTCTCATCAAGGAACCCTAATCCCCATTCCACCTTCCTTGGGAAATCAAGGAATCCTTTTATTTTAGGTTTAAGGTTATATTTGGAGGATTTCAAATGAAAAGAATCTTAGGAGGCCTTCCCTGCCTCAAAATCCAACTTAGGGTTTTCAGAAGTCCACACTCGAGTTCCTTCTTCCAACAGAGCCTTATCTATCACTGGTAGATAAATTAGGGTGGGGGACATAGTATTTTTTGTGCCTAAAATGGTGGGTATAAATTCATTGATAGAATCCAAACCCTTTCTATCTACCTCAAACCCCAAGTGCCAAAACTAAATTTTTTGAAGAGTTCCTTTTATAAGGGGGATGTAACTAAGAGGAATTACCTGTGAGAGGCCTATGATCCTTTTTTTCACTGACAACATCCATAATCTGTTCCTTTTGAAGACCCCGAGTTGAAGGTTGCTCAATTGGTGCCACTGGCTTGTCTGAGGTACCATATGTTTGCCTAGTTTCCTTAATAACTTATGTCCTTCTAATGTTGGAGGGGATTCTCACAATGCGAGTCCCATAACATGCGACTGCCTTCACCAAGCCCACACATTCCTCTGATTAGGTTAATTGCAATCCTTGCCAATGTGCCCATAGTTATGGAACCACCCACATATAAAGGGTAGGCCTTCATAACTGAGAGTTAGCTGGAAACAATCTTCACCTTTTTTAATAACCAATTCCTTTGTCAATCCTTTAGTAGTTTCAAGACCCACAAGTGTTCTTTCCATCCCGAAGTACTCAGTGTCTCAGAAGGATAAATTAACTTCATAAAATTTTCCAAGGGAGTTCCCTATTTCTTCAAAAACATCCTCCGACCACAATACCAATGCTAGCCCTCGTAGTTAGACCCATACTAGTAAAATGTCTACTCGAGTTGTTCTGATATCAAAGTCAATATGCCACTTCTTAAGGAAAGGGTTTTGGGTGCCCTAATTCCATCTACTAGGTAGAACCTTGTTTACCTCTTCTACTCTCTTAAAATCCCATACTAGCCACCCCTTAGTCAAGGTCATTATGCAAGGTTCATATCCTATGGGGTTTGAAGTTTAACCTTTTCCAATCCTTTAAACATTCACAAGACATATTTTCACTGGTGTTGGCTTTCAGAAGTCACTCCTGGATTGCTAGCAGGAGCAGAGCCCGAAGCCCATCAGATTTAATGTCATGGTTGGTTTTAAAGGGTGATCAAACGGAGGAAATCTCAGAACGACAGCGTATCAGTTCAGAAACCAGACCAGGCATGCATGAAAGAGTGAGGTCTTGATAAACTCCAAACAGTGAGTCGTAGTAAAGGTGAGTAGGTGGAAGACTTACGCAAGGAGGGCGCAATGATCTATTACAGACATCAGGTATGCAACAGATGAAGGAGAAATGCATTCGAACACAAAATCCTTTTATATTCAAATACAAAACCAGAGGGCACGACAACGCCACAACAAATCCTTTATTGCAACAAGCTGCACTACTGTGAATCCTCAGGCCAAAGATGAAATAAAGATGGAAAAGAGAGAGAGAGAACTGTTTGTTATAAACCAAGAAATCTCAAACACAGAGGCATAACCAGAAAACCAGAGTATTTGCTGAAACTTTACAGTCGGGAGCTTAGCTCTACCATCGATCGATACAAAAATGGTGAAAATGCCTACATATACTCAAAGTAACACAACGGCGGGACCAAGAAACTGCATTAAAGGCTTTGCGTCTGCATGGCTTCTGACAACACGGATCTGCGATCTTTGAATGGTCGTGCAACTTATGGCAGACGCGATCAGTCTTCTGACAGCTTATTCGGTGAATCGACGTGCTTTTAATCTTTTGCGGGACGCTCCCATTATGGCGGAGACGATGTCTAACCACCACCAACCGCTTCAATAACTGCTTCTTGGGATTGATAACGACCCAGCCAACTCAACATCTCGGGATAGGGAATACTCCTTGAGCTGCCACCTGGAACAACTGAATGGTTTGAGGGACGGACATGAGGACCATCGCGGAGGACGTGGTGTATGGTTGGAGTGAAGTCGAGAAGTGAGAGTGATGACAGAAGGGGGGAAATAGGGGATAATACATGGAAGGGGACAACCAGGTAGATGGGATGAAGACAGGAGAAACGGACTCACCTTCGGGTGAGAGACTGATGTGGAAAGAAAGGGATGCATGGCAGGCAGTGAGTGGGTGATGAAAAGAAGGGGAGGCCACGCGAGCCAGAGGGGAGGGATGGATAAGTGACATATGGCAACAAGGGAAGGTGGGTAGTAGGAAAGTGAAGTGACGGGAGGAGGACCCACACTGGCTAAGAACAGGGCAGCTGAGAGGAGCGGGGCTGCACGAGCACC